>JACBWW010000004.1:405961-416152 GCA_020086605.1 Lanius collurio
CCAGCTCCTCCTGTTCAGAGGAAAGTGCTAGTGATGGTAATACGGGGTGACACTAAATAAACAGTTAAAGCAGGGCTGGAAAGATGGAGTTAATTATCCAGTGAGCTACATTTAAACCGAGACCAGGAGGGGCTGATTTGTTTTGGCGCAGGGAACTGAGAGGGAGACGAGCCACCGAGGTCTCCTTGCTCCTCTTTGGTGGCTCTTTAACTTGTCCTTGCTGCCGCCAGCCTGGGGACTGGCGTCCTTTGGCCCGGGTGGGGGAGCCCCCGGCTGGGACCCCCTAACTGCGGCCCGTCCGGCCCCGGAGTCGCAGCGCTGGGAGTCTCTGTGCGAGCCGTGCATGGGAGCCGGCGATTTCAGGGGGTCCAGAGGTGATTTTTTCCATGTTTGTTTGCTTTTGTTTCCCAGAAGTTTAGATAAATTCTCATCCATGCGGCTCGCCGGTGCCTGTGCTCTCAGGTAAGTCTGCATCCGAGCAGCAGCCCTGCGATGTGCTTTTGTTTTTTAAATTTTCCCTCCTGCTTCTTCCCTCTTTTCCTCCGATTTTTCCGCCCTCTGTTTTTTTCTTTTTCTTTTTTTTTTTTTTTCCCTTCGAGAAGTCTGATATTAATAATCCCCGTATGCCCCGCTTTCCGGGTCATTACGGTACTGCTGGTCTCTAATCAATCCTAATGCGATGGCAATTGGAGTCTCTGATGAATGCATCTCAGGTTTCTTGTAATGGCTCTACCACATTTTCCTGGACCTCCTTCTTTAACCTGAGATGCCAGGGGGACGTCTCCGTTCTCAGCTGCTGATTACTTCAAGATGTTTGGGCTGGTGTGGGGAGAGAGGGAGCGAGCGAGGCAGCCTGCCCCTGAATAATCTGGAACTGAATTGGATGAGCCATTTCCTAAATCAAAGGACAACGGCGGGGTTTAACTCCTTTTCTGCACGGAAGCCTGCCGGCTCTCCTTCCAGCCAGCTCTGGCTGTGCTGCCTCTCCCCTGCGTGTTCGTGGCACGGCCCTCGGGTACCCGACGTGCGCAGCTCCCCCCACCAGCTGCAGTCCCCCCAGGCCAAGGGGGAGACCCCCACCCCCTCCATCCCCAGCTGCTCACACCGCCCCAAAGCCCGTCAGTGATGCCGGGCGGGCCTGCAGCCCCACCACGGGGGGTGGGATCCCCACGCCGAGGGCAGAAGAGGTGCTGAGATGCCCCCGCGGGCGCGCAGGGACCCGCGCAGCGGCCGCGCGGTATTAACGAGGCGAATCGCGTTTTCGCGACATTTGTTTTCTCCCTTTTCTCAGCATAATAGCATTTGCCGTAACACGAGGCAATGTTAACTGCAACTTCTGCCTCTTTCTTAATTAATTTATTTATTTATTTAATAAGACACTGCAGCAGGAATTAGGCTGCGGCCAAACCAGGCACGGAGCTGCCGCGGGTTCGAGCGCTGCTTCCCCGCAGCCGGCAGAATGTTCCCTCTAAACGCGAGTCCTCCGTGGGAGAAAAACACGCCCCAGGTGCCCCTCTGCAGCCGCTGCTCGGCCGGTTGCGGGATATATCCCAGCGCCACCCAACACGCGTGGGCAGCTTCGTCTGTGCCCCTATGAGATGAGGGTGTGCTGAGGGCGAGGGGCGGAATAATATTTGAAACGAATAATTGAGTTTCTCAGCGCCGGATGCGGTGTAAAAATGAATGCTCGGCAGAAGAGCAGCGAGGGGTAAATCCAGCCCCTTCCCCGCGGGGTCTGGCCCTGCGTAGGGAGGCAGCAGCACTGTCGCGGGTGGGGTATTTGCACCGAGGGCGTGGGTGGGTCCCCGCTGCACCTCAGCGGTGCCACATCTGCCAGGAATGAGTCACTCGCAGAACCGAAACAAACCACGGGCGGCTTCTCCGGGCCGTGCGCTCGAGGAGGCGGCTCCAGCCGGGCCGATCCCCCCGGGATCCGCGGCTGAACTGGGGCTGGGGAGCAGCGCAGCCCCCGCCCGCACCCACGCTGTGCCCGCGCTGTGACACCCACCCGTGTGTCACCGCGCACACGCTGCATGTGCGCTCCCGCCGACATGCACACACCCCCACCTGTGCCCCTCCGTGTGCCCACACCCCAAAATCCACCCCTGTGTGTGGGACACTCCCGCTCCCGAATGCACACCCCCGTGCAGCTCCCCATGTGTCACAGCCACCCGTGCCCGCGCTCCCCTGGGCACACACCCGCTCACCTGCGGGCCCCCGTGTGCTCACACCGAGCCGTGTGAACGCTCCCGTAGCCCTGTGTGCACGGACCCACTCGCGTGTCCGCCCCCCACCCACGCGTGCACCCCCGCCCGCATCTGTGACACCCACCCACACTCACACGGGCTGTCCCCACACGTGTCTGGGGCAGGGAGTTCAGGAGTGGCAGGTGGGCAGGTCCCGTCTATCCCTGCCTTAGGTGATGACACTGGGAAAACTGCAAAAAAACCCCAATCTCCCTTATTTATAAAAGGAACAACAAAAAAAAACCTAATCGAGGGTGATGGTTGATTTTTTTTTTTCTGCAATACATCATTGTAATGATTTTAGTGCAAAATGTTTGGAAAAAAATATAAACCACATTTGGGATCCTCCCTGGGTCGAGGCAGGCACTTTGGGGGTTCCCTTCCCTCTGTGCCATCCCCCAGCACAAATCCTTCTCCCCACCTGGCCAATGCATGATCCACGCTGGGAGCAAGGTGCTGCCTGGGGGTTGCGAGGGTGGCAGCTGGACTGAGGACAGGATTTACATCCCCAGCTCTGTTTGCCTATGTGCTTTGCATTCGGGTACTGAACAAATATTTCCGTTGATGGGGGATTGTGCCAGTTTTGGCTGGGCCAAGGGAGGGGGCATCATTACCCTTTTGGATGGATGTGTGTCCCTGTGGCAGGTCAGTGGGCACCCACATGTGGGAATATGGGCTTGGGGGGCAGTGATCGCCTTCAGTGCCCCAGTGTTGTGGGGCCCATCCCACACCCGCCGTCCCGGTGGGTTTCCAAGCTGGCTGCAAGGAGGGGACCTTTCACCTCTCATTAGTGATGCCATCAGTGGCTTGGCAGAGCAGAGCTGAGGTCATGTTACATATGGCACACAGTCTGTTCAGCGACGGCAACGCCAGCTTTGAAATTTTAGAGAGGGGAAAGGTCACCTTGCGTAAGCCGAGGTCTGGGGGTCCTCTACTCTGTCTGCACCCTGGGTGGGTCTCCATATGCCTCTGTCGTCGCCAGCCTTGCTCTGTCTGGCCCTGAGAGATGCTCAGCCCGTCTTGTCTTCCACCTCTTGAATTTACAGGGAATACTTTCACACTGCCTTTCCTTCTCCCTTACAGAAAGTCTCTCCCAGCGCTGTTTTTTTTTTCTCCTTTCTCTTCCCAGCATAAAATTATCTTTAACAACTGATTATTTTTTCAAACAACATATAATGCAGCTTTCCAGGGGAAAATGAGTTTTCTCTGTTTATCAGCAGATCTGCCCAGACGGATAAGTTTACCCTTCTCAGACCTGGGTGTATAATTTCATAGACCTTCAAAAGTGTCCTGCTTCCATGGTGATTAAAACTTGCCCCTGAATCTTGCTGGGGCATTTCAGGTTTCATGCCACTGGATCTTAGAAAAGCACATCTGTATAGCCATATTTCTTTCATCTGAAGAGCTGGAAAAAAAAAAAAACAAACAAAACAAACCAAATATATTTTGTGTTTGGAAAAAATGACACATTGCAATAAATTAATTCCTGGTGTAATTCATTATGTTGAATTTCAGCAGGATCCTGTTGGAGCTTTATCTGGAATGATTCTGGAGGTGGTGACTGCAGGGAAGAAGTTACCAGTTTCCCACATATCCCAACTGACAGGTAAGTTCATGCCCTTTCTCAGCTCCTCTGCAGAATCTTATTTTGCACTTTATTTTTTTAAATACATGGGGCCTGATCCTTAAGCTCTTCAAGTAACTTGGCTGGGAGTCTCTGGCATGCAGCTGTTGCATGGAGATCTTCAAAAGGACATTTGCTTCTTCACAGGTCATAACTAAAAAGGCTCTAAATGAAATAGATGCTTATCTTGAGAATCTGGGAGAAGCTGGAGCTGAACCAACACGAGGTGGATTCAGGATATACCTTTCTGTCTGCTTCAGTGAGGCATCCAAGCAGCCAAATTAAAGGGAGCTTGGTCTAATTTCCTACAAATATGGCTACTTGCATGGATTTTAATTTTTAAGTAGGAATATTCTGCCTGTCAAAGACAGAATTTGAGAGCAGAGGTATGAGAAGGTTTATTTTCAGAAACGGAGATGCTGTGATCTGTTTTTGGTTTTTGTCATAAATGATGTTTTCCTAGCATGGGGCTAAACTGTGCCCTTGGTTATTGAATGCAAATCTGCCGATTTAAACGGAGTTCCTTGCAAGTGGAAACAGGATTTGGCCATCATTTTCCTCTGCTGTCTAATCACTGTAGGTTGAAGAAAAGCAACATATGTATAATGGTAGCTGAGATGCAGGAGGGGTGGAAGCTTTCTACCAATGAGAACCACATTAAATAATTAATTCCCAATTGCCTTTCTACATTAGTGCTTTCAGCTATAAAAGCTGGTCAGCTTTGTAAGGCCCCAGGCAATGAAACATTTGGTGCATTGTCAGTCCAAAAGTGGAGGTAATAGATATCCAGCTTGGCTGGAAAAGTGCTACTCTCCATCCTGCCATTTACATATTCCAGCTGCACTGCCTCATTCCTCATCCCCTCCTTTGCCTTAGTGAAGTTTGACAGGACAGCATCTCTTCCAACGTGGCTGCTGAAGAAGCCAAACGTGTATTTGTTTTATCAAAAAAGAGAGGAACTTAATATTTGAGTCTAAAAATGGAATGTACAAAATTGGTCTCATCAGCATAAAAAACCTGACAGGTTAAAAAGGAAAAGACTGAACTTCCCCTCCTTTCCCGTTTGCCCCCCTTGCTCCATCTGCTGGTCCCCCAAGCCCAGCCTGTCACCTCAGGTCACGACGGGATCTTGTGGGGTTGTACGTCACTCGCAAGAAAGGTCTTGCCATGAGAAATGACTTCACAAAGCCTTTTGATGTGCGAGTCATCAGAGGCTGCTCCTCACCCTCTGAGATAAAGATACCTGTGCTTGTGTGTGTGAAGCCAAAGAAGAAAAGGAAGTGGTGGAATAAATTGCCTGGGGAGGTGGGAGATTCTCTGTTTAAAAACAGGTCTAGGCAAACATCTGTCAGAAAATACCGACGTCTATTTGATCTTGTCTTGGAGCTGGGGGGAAATTCTGAATGGTGCTGTCAAGTCCTTTTCAGCCCTGAGAGAACACAGTTACACACATATTTATTTATGTTCAGGTGTGTGTGTATATCAATGTATCTATTTCTACATTTTCAGGAACAAACTCTTGGCTTCCGTGATAACTTGTGTCAGTGAATCTTGTAGGTTAATTACATCCAGGTTTGTTCTCTCTTGGCTTCATCAAATTTGAGTTTCAGCTCTATTTAATGTCCTTTGTGCCCCGAGTGGATCAGATCAGTGCCTAATCTACTGACTGTGTTTTTCTCCCCTCCGCTTTTTCTCGTGTTAAATTGAAGTTCCTTCAGTTCTGGGAGATTTCCAACAGTTCCTCCCACTCCCAAAGCACATCTGTGAATGCACATGGGGTTGCACTTCTTGAGGTAAGGTCGTGGTAGTAGAAATTTACCTTTATTATCAGTTGTAATAGATGGGTGCTTGGAGTTGTTAGGCTGAGCATGAGGATGGCATGAAAAATTTGGGATTTTTTACTATTATTTTTGTACACAATCACTTTCCAAAGCATTCCTCTGCTTTAAAGACAACGTGGTCATGGCCACTGCTGGCACCCCTTTAATTTCTTCCCAAGTGTGCAGATCTCAGTGGGATCTCTGAGCTGCAGGATGCAGCTTTGAGGAGTGTGTTGACAGCTCATTTGTGTTTGTGCATGGAGGACTGGGAGACACCAAGGGCCAGGATTTGTGATCCTTTACACAGCAGCCAATATTAATTATAAATGCTTCTATTAAAATTCATATGAAAGGGAGTTTTATCACCATGAGGCTTCCCTAAAGATGGGGTCCTGTGCAACTCAACTTTGGAGATAGAGGAGAGTGATAGAAAACTTACATTCCAGGTATGTGAAAAAGGGTTTTGCAGGGCTGATGTGGAAGAAGTTGTATGGAAGTTGTTCTGTCACTGCCCCCAGAGCACAATTACACCAGGCAATGCCAGTATTTCCTTAACATTCTGGTGTGGGGAAGCAGGAGATGCTGCAGCAAGTTGCAGGAATAAAAAACTACAATTTTGTAGCAGAAATTGAATGCTGAATTTCTGAAGAGAAAAGCTGGGATGAGTTAGGCTGCAAAGGCTGTTTTGGATTTTAACTTTCATGAGGTTTCAGAGATGACTCCTTCTGCTTATCCACTTTATCCTTCCAAAAGATCTTTGTCCCCCCATAGCATAACCCTTCGTAACCACATTTGTAACCTGATGTCCTGGCTGAAGTCACCTGCTCCTGCAGAGTGCACTGGTGCTGCAGTGACCATGGAGGGGACACATCATTACTTCTGCCAAGACCACGGAGAGGCAGAAACCTCTGTCTTGGGGACAGGCAGGGGCAGAGAGCCCTGATAGTGCCTGAGAACAAGCAACCAGAGCTCATGAGTCTGTCCTTGGGCAGGGTTTGAAGAGCAGCTGTGAGTTAGGTTCACATTTTGGCAAAGCTGAGCTCTCCTGTGTGTTCATTCAAGGATTGTGAGCAGCAGGGAGGAGAAGGTGAATTATGAGCTCCTTGGGTGCAGAAAACCAGAGGGGCTCTTGCAGGGTGTGCTGGGTGCCAGCTGATGATGGGTGTGACACAGGTTTTTACATCAGGACAGGAACCCTTTGTGGGCCAACCTCTGGTAGAGCTTGGTCAGGCTGTGCAGTAAAGGCAGGGTGACAGAGGGACTGTGACTGTCCCCTACAGCCACATCCAAGAGGAAAGAGCTGTTTCAGGGGGGCAAGTGAGCACAGGCTGTCTGTGAGCACACACGAGCTGGACATTGGGACAAGGTCTCCAGCCATGGGCACTGATGCTCTGCAGCAAGGGTGGTAGGAATCACACTCATTTTACAAAGGAGCCCGGTGGATGTACAAAGGGCTGAGATGGGCTGTTCCCCGGCTCTTATCTCACCCTTTAGTATTTTAAACACCACTTCCCCTAAGGTCTGCCTGTACAGGGTGGGGCACGCAGGACACCAAAGGCAAAATTCCTGTTTGCCCTTCCCAAGTGGCACATTTGCATGCACCGGAGGCATCAGGTCATGTCAGATGGTCTTCTGGGGGTAAGGCAGAGGAGGGAGCGGGGAAATCTTCCTCCCATTTTGTTTTGTACATTCCTTTTGCTGGTGAACCGTTACCACCTTAGCTGGGGTGGTTTGTCTGATGCCTCTTGGGTTTGTTCTGCAGCCAGCACTTCTGATTCTGTCTGGCCTCATATTGTGTTTGGCTGGTTGTCTCTCTCACTCTAAAAATTCCTCTTTTTTTTTGTTTAATTTTTTTTTTCTTTGTGGTATTTTAACATCTCACAACTGTCTGGTAAAGGTCTGTAAACAAACAGCTGTTTTACAGGCAAGCTTTAACACAGGTAGTAAGTAAGAACCCCTTGTGAAAGAGAATTTGGGGAAAATTTCTTGAGTGTGGGTAACACTTTTAAAATATTTCTTCCACAAAACTAATGTATTACAAGCAATTCCTGAGCTAACACTCAAGTAAACCACCAGGAATTATTCAGGTAATTAAAACTTTAAAACCATTTTAGGGGAAAGTAGGAGAGACTAAAGCTGTATTGACCTTGAAAAGTTTCTACAGTGATGAGAGAAAAATCCATATGCTTTTGGATGGGGAGTGGAGGCAGTTCAGCTGTAGGGAATAAAAGAGAACAGCCACAAACCTTTTATGCTGCTAATTTGTTTCACATTCTGGTAGAAAAACCATTGGAAATGCATCCAGGGTTGTGCTGGAACTGCCTTGGCACTGTAGGTCAGTGAAAGCACTTCAGAGCCACGCTTGGCCTTGGGAATTGGGGAGAGCTGGATGGTGGGGACCGTGCAGCCAACAAACTCATGCAAGGAGCAGGGATCCCTTGGCAGGGAGACCAGGAGTGGGTTTGTCCTACTGTGAACTTGTGTAAATGCAGTTTTAACCTAAACCCCTTCCTTTCATCACCTGAGAGTTTCCATGTTCTGTTCTCCATCAAAACTTTCCATCTGGTAAGTCTGGGGAGCTTCTTGCCTGGCAGGGCATCTTCTTGTTGTGTATCCACCCTCTTCTGCCTGGCACATGGTGTGGAATGCATCAGCAGGTGCTGGAGGGCTGCAAGGGCACAGATCAGGAGTCACAGCAGCTCAGAGCCCTTCCCAAGGGCTGGTTTTGGCAAATTCCAGCTGGCCCAAGGGCGAGGACCCCTCAGCCCAAGGGAACAGCGTGGCCCTGGCTCTGCATGGAGCTGGTGTGCTGTGGGATGGGCTGAGGCTGTGGACTGTGCTCGGTTACAAGGACTCCAGGACAGGGGTGAAATGAAGCGCAAGTGACAGCAGGGGGGAGGTGGATTAGCTAATTAATGCACAGCTTGATTAGGAAGTTTGAGCCAGGCATGAAAGGCTCTCCTCTTCTCCTGGTTCTGACCCCTCTCACTGTGACTGTGACATAGGGAACCCCTGGAATCCACTACAGGAAAATAAAATACTGTTGTTTCAAATAGAGAATGGTTCATTCTGCAGCAGAGCAGAGGGTGCTTTCCCTTTGGGAGTGCACACTGAGCTCAGGGGATTGTAGCCCACCCACGAGGCTGTTCCTTCTGGCAGTCACAAGCCCAGGTGCCAGGTGTGCCACCCTAAACCCGCAAGTGACAAGGGAATGTGTGTGGGGCTGCTGTGAACACATGCAGTGGCTCCAGAGATGGGCCATCACCTCTCCCCTGCAAGCAGGTCCTTTGCTGGTGTTTGGGCCAGTTTTGGGCCAGGTGCCCAGGACAGGATGGAGTCACTGAGGTGCCAATGGAGCTGTGAGGGGTAGGATGCAGTGGGAGCAGGCGCAGAAGCCAGAGATGCTGGGGGAGAGGAGGGTACAAGCTCTGCCCTTCCACACTGGAGCTGTGTGATCCTTTGTATAATCCCTTTAGCTTCAATGGCACCATGGTGATTTACAGCACTAATGCTTTGATCCAGAACATGATGGACCATGGGACACGAATTAAAATATGAGAGATGACTGCAAAGCACAAGTTTCCATTTGTGGCCAGCTATTTTGTGAAGACGTGACCACAACCAGGTGTGAAGATCTTGCAGGAGATGAGGAGAAACCAAGCCAATCCAAACAGATTTGTTAGAATGTGAATGGGAGCACAGCAGCGTAAGTGCTATTAATAGGATTTACACAGATTAGTAAACTAATCTGTGCATTTCAGATTGGATTTCATATTATGGAAAAGAAAATTAAGCCACATACCACGCAGACTTTCCAGGCAGTGATTTGTGAGTGTGGTCTATTTGCTGGTAGAAGTGGCTGCTCAGAAAAGTTGTGGCAGCTGTCAGTGGGTCAGTGACACACATGGGAACCCAGGAGGTGGGACAGTGTTGTAGGATGCAGAGCTGTGCTGGTAGATTTGGGAGACAGACAATGAAAGGAGCAGTTTGTTTAAGGAATGGCTCTTAAAATGCATTGCCAGGAGGTAAAGCAGTGTCCAGCCTTGGCTGCATCACCACTGCTGAAGAGTTGTCCTCCTGACTCAACTAAAATGGGAGGCTGTGGCTGCCCCATCCCTGGAAGTGTTCAAGGCCAGGTTGGATGGGGCTTGGAGCACCCTGGGATAGTGGAAGGCGTCCCTGCCTGTGGGATGAGATGAGTTTTAAGGTCGATTCCAACCCAAACCATTCTATGTTTCTCTGAAAAATAACTTTCCCTTCTCTGTACGTGGACTGAAGAGGAGCAGAATTGGCCAAGTGTTACTAAAGTGGGGAGGTAAAGTCCTCCTCAAAGGGATGGGCTGGGTTCTATTGCCGTGCCCTGCTCACTCTCCTGGTGCCAGTGTGCAGGAAGAGGGCAGGAACAGGGAGATGAGAGGCATTGGCACAGTTTAGGGAGAGATTGAGCACCCAGGACAATTCTGAGCAGTTGTCAGTGTATGGGGAAAGTTTCATAGCATCC
>JACBWW010000004.1:416542-686152 GCA_020086605.1 Lanius collurio
TATATAATATAAAATATATAATATCATACATGTTACATATGAAAACATAATATTTAATATATGTGTATATATATTATACATTTAAATATATATTTTATATAACTAAATATGTTTGATCATTAGGGTTTGGCCTCAGTATTTTGACTGTGCCATTCCAGACAAGTGAATCCCAGCCCAGCTGTACCTCTTGCCACAAAGAAGGGAAAAGCTATTATTGTTGTTGTACTGATGGGGAGATGGAAATCCAGATGTTTAGGGATTGGAGTTCTGGTTCCAAGTGGTTAACATCAGCTAATCTTGGGATAGTTACAGTTCAAGCTGCCTCTGTGTAGGGCTTGAAATATAAAGTATAAGCCATCTTTCTCTTTGTGCTTCCTGTTATTCTGCAAAAAATACAAGTATTTGGAACATTTTAACACCCATTATAGTTGGGACTGAAGGAAGATCACCATTAACCTTTCAAGTTTCTGTTTTAGGCCAAAGCTTTAAGAGGCAGAATGAACTGAGCAACGTAGTGATTTTTCTTATTGCAACACTTTGTTAGGTTATAACAAATAAAAATCCCCAAATTGATTTGTTTTATCTGGCAGAACAAACACTTTGGATTTTTCCTGGGCCAGGGCTGAGGGTGGCAACTAATTCAAGGCACAT
Organism: Lanius collurio; assembly: GCA_020086605.1. NCBI lineage: Eukaryota > Metazoa > Chordata > Aves > Passeriformes > Laniidae > Lanius > Lanius collurio. The sequence goes on from JACBWW010000004.1 coordinate 417,194, forward strand.
CAGGAAGGTTTCTCTCCCTTTTCTGTCTTCTTTTCCACAGCTCCTGAAGGTTTCTCTGGTCCTTGCTGTGGGTGATAAGTCAACTGAAAACCATTTGTTACAAGTGGAAGCCATTTGCTTGTGATAATTATGGGTACACCAAAATGCAATTTGTATGCAGGCATGTACTGATGTGTGGTGTGGAGTGGGGGTCTCGAGTAACCTGGCATGGCATGGTCTGTGCTGTCAGACTTGAGAGCTGCCAGGAGCAGGATGCTCTGGAAATCCTGCCTGTATTACACAGGGATGTAGAATAAATTTGCTTGAATTCCTTAAAAACAGAGCTGCTTTTACAACTGCTGATTTTAAGAAATGCATTTGTACGGGTTTTTTGAGGGGTTGTTTTTAGGTCCATGAAATGTTTCTCCAACTTGAGTTATACTGAGTTTTTTCTTTAAAAATCAGCTATTAGCTTTGCTGATAATACTACAATAGTCTAGAAAATTAATGCAAAAGCCTAATTTTAAGTTTATGGAAATTTGGGTCCAGAGGCAGCTTCGACAAATATTCTCTTGACTTTGTAGACCATTTATTAATTTTATTTCTAAAATGGCACCTAGTATATACCCTTGTTTATTTTCCTGAAGTGTCTTGTTGCACACAGTGCTATTAGACCCAAAGGCTTGGAGAGCATGAGGCAAGACCAGATTTGAGATAAAATGCTGATAGATAGATAGATAGATAGATAGATAGATAGATAGATAGATAGATGGATGTGCTATACCCAAATTTATACGTATTCTTGCTTGGAGACTTTCAGTATCTCCAGATTTTTTTCTATATTTGAGAACTGGGAACTTAAGAATAAAGTTGAGCAGGAAGTTGTGGCCGTAACCCTCATGCTTACTTCCCCTCTCTCACCATCTACTGAATATTGCAAAGCACATAAATTGTGAAAGTTGACAAATCAGAGCTTTGCTTAAGTATAAGACTGAGACTCAGGGTCAGGAGATTTCCATCCTGCATTACCTGGAATATATCATTACTGACAGACTTGTTGGGATTTGATTTCTACTGGCTATAAAGTGGGATCCTCAAATTATGTCATGCCAGCCTCGTAGCCTTTGATGACATGATACGCTGCTTGGAAAGGGAAGAGCCATCAGATGTGACACAGCTTGGCATCTGCCAGCCTTTGGTGCTGTTCCATGCCCTGATGAACTGGGGAAATGCGATCTGGGCAAAGTCTCCCTAGGATGGGTGGGAAATTGTTCTGAAACAATGATTGCCTTGTGGTTCCAGGTCAAAATACTATGAACTCTTGGTCAAGTGTTCCTATTCAGCATGGCGTTAGGCAGTGTTTGCAGGGACATCTCGGATGTTGGAAGAGGTGTGCTTATCAAATACAGATAAACTGATGATTCTGCACAAATTTCACATGGTGGACACCTGGATCCTGAAACACAGGATCTTGTGGTGCCTGTAATGGGAGTAGAGCTTGCAGGGTAGGAGGCACTTTTTCTGCTGGGCTTGGCTCTGGTAAAACCTAAGGAGTGTTGTCTAGTTTTGGGCTTAGGTATAGCTCTCCTACTGCCTTCCAATATTATGAGTATGTTAAAAACAGCAGCTTATTTCACATACGTTTATTATGGCTTCTAAAAATACCCCAATAATTGAAAATAGCTAAGAGATGATCAGAAATAGGTTCTACCCTGTGATTTATTCTGAGGGGCTGGTCCTCCAGGCCATCAGCAAATTACTATCTCCTCTTTGCCATGAGCATCATTCACCTGAAACAAGTCTTGCTTTTGTAACCCAAACTGATTCAAAATGAAAGTGAAAAAGATTCAGTCTTGGTGAAGAAACCTGGAAGGAACAGGAGCACTCCTCACTATTTAGAGGTGAGCAATGCTTGCTGCCATTACTGGGTAACAAATACAAACCATGAGCCACTGGTCAAGTGGTTTCATTTGCTGGGACTGACTTTTCCAAAGGAACAGGGTGTCCTGGCTTGAGGCTCAGGTTAACTCTGCCTCTGGTTTGCATAGGGGAAAAACCCACAAAAGCTACAAGAAATTGAGGTCAGAAGGGGTTTACTGAGACCTGCTGAGTGTAGCGGGAGGTGCCAAATGTCCTCCTGGCACCCCTGTATGGGGCCAGTGAATTGTCCTGGAGCTGTGGGGGGGCTGGCTGGTGCTGTGTGATCTCTGTCCTGGGACCAGGCATCCTGCAGCACTGCTGGTCAGTGCAAGGCCACAGTGCCTGGAATGTGCAGCACGCCCTGTGCTCCTGGGAGCGCTTCCAGGCCCTCCCTGATAAAGCCAGACCTCGAAATAGGCTGCTATCAACAGCCTGCTGCCAGGTACTGCTGTTTTTGGGAGTCCTGGGTCCCACCTCGTATCAAGAGGTCTTCAGGGCTGTGGGGAAGATGGTAAATGAGAGCAGCCCCTAGATTTCCCCCTTGGAATTTATCTGGGGAGGTGTCCTGGGGAGGTTAAAAGCAAAAGAAACCGTGGGAAGGATGCCATAGGGGCTCAGCTGAAGCCCCTCAGTGCTCACTGACCTGGAGGCTGAGCCTGCTGTGGTCTTGCAGCCAGTCCTGGTCCTCATGGACGATGTGTAAAAGTGAGAATTACTTTTCTGGCCTGGAGTTCATTGCATTCTTGGCAAACCTGGGGGACACCAAACCCTGAGGGTGGTGTAAGAAGTAAAAACACCTCGATGTTTTGAACCTCTGGGGAGAAAACCACCACATATGTAGGCAAGAGGAAGAGAAGGGCTATAGCAGCCTTCAGAAGCTGACATGACTCCCCACATAGGGGTGTGATGTGCCTAAATCCTTCCACATGCAGATGGTATCACCTCCCCAGGGTTTGCAGCTCTCTCTTACTGATGCAGCTCGAGTCTGCCTCTTCTCTAAGGACAGCACTAACAGGGCAGTCAGCCCCTGCTGCCTCTGCTGCTCTTCTGCCACAGGCTCTGAGGAGATCTGAACCTGTCTGTGGTGGAGTTTTGGGGCCAAGCTCTAGCATATGTTGTCTGCAAGAGGGAGAAGAGGCTGCAACCCTTGCACAATTTCATAGTGAACCTCAAAATGAAGATTGTTTTTTTTGGTGTTAAGCTGTAAGTGCTCACATCCACCTGCATGCATACAACACAACAGATAATGTTTTTGAATACAGACAACTTGTGTATTTTTATGTGCATTGTAAATGTGCTTGGGATGGTATTGAGGGTTGCCTTTTAGAGCTGCCTTCTGATCCCCTGGCTTGCCCTGGTTTGATTAAGCAGCAGTAAAGAGCAAAATCACTAGCATCTCCCTAGGACATGAATAACATCTAAATTGTCATTTGTTCTCAATGTATACTTTTAAGACACCACTGATTTAGAACATGCAACAGCTTGCACAGCTCAGGCTCTGGACTAACCCTTCCCTGTTCCCCAGAGCATTTCTCCCTTCTTCCTCAGCTCCTTGGACTTGGTGGGAGACAAGTCAAACCTTTCTCAGACTGCCTTGATCTGGAAGCAGGTGGCTTTGGAGTCCTCCAGGGCCTGCATGTGCATCCCCCTGATGTGGTGATGCAGGCAGGAGTTTTTTGGAGGCTGAGTGCTTGGAGGTTCAGGGATGCTGGTCCAGGGCCAGTCTAGCTATCAACAAGGCTATTGGTCGGCATGAGAAGGTGGCTGTAAGCACAGTAAATATAAATAAATGAAAGAAGCGAGCTCAGCTCCGGTGTCAGCAGCAAGTCCTCCCGCTGCTGTCAGGGGACGTTGCATCCGAGCGGGATTGGGCTCCCGAGGAGGCGGCGGGAGCCAGTGGGCAAAGCAACAGGGGGAGTCAGAGACCTGGCTTTGCAACCTGCCTGTGCCACCCACTGCCTGCATGGCCCCGGGCACGCCACATCACCTCCCTCCCCTCCTCTCCTCTCTCCTCCCAGCCGGCTTTTATTTCTGTGCACTGTAAGGGCCGCAGGGGAGGGGCTGCATTTTCAGCTGCAGGCGGTGTAAGGGATACCACGAACACCGAAATCGCTGGCTGTCAGTGTGCAGACTAGGGAAGAAAATGAGGCGGTGTAACATTCTGGGAGTCCTTTCATAACGTCAGGTCTATCACAAAGCACTTTGGCTGCCACAACAAAGCTTATTGATCAGCCTCAAGTATTCCAAATTGTGTCTTTCTGCCCGAGAAGTAGCAGGAAGAAGAATTAAAGCACTTACACAGGAGAATATCGTACATGAGTTATTGAGTAACCATCAGCACTGTTCCAGGGCTGCTCCGTTCCTCTGGGCTGTATGCAACTTCTGAACATTTTATCTCTTTCCTTCAGCTTTTGCAGGCATGTGCCAGCTTCTGTAGCATATAAACTAGGTGCTATTTTTATTGAATCTGGCTTTAATGCTGTAGATTTTTCACACGTGTGTTGGTTTTTATTGTTGGTCTCATTCCTGAACTTTCTGGCACCTTTAAGTGTGAAGTCGGTTATGTGCACGTTGCTTGGCTGATGAATTCCTATTTCTGGGAATCATTTTCCTTCTAAAATGTATTTTTATATTAAAAATGTGATCTGTATCCATATACTGGCCTAAGATTCCAGCCCAGAGGTTTCTGCAGCCAGAGATCTCCACAACAGGGGATGCAGCCTGGAAGGAGACCCCTGCTTTCCAAGCTGTGAGTATTCATATTAAAATCTTGTTTTACTGACCCAACCTCTGCCTCTTGAAGCAGCAAAATCCCCTTCTGTTCTGGCACCAGGGAAAAATCAAGACAAATATAGAGAATAGTAAATGCTATCTTCCAACACTGTCTCCCTTCCCAGCTTCTCTCCCTGCTAGATCAAGAGAAGCCACCCATCTCCCCGAGCCTTCCTACTACCAGCTCTACCCCAGCTACTGCCTTGGCAGCTCCCCATCCTCCCTCCAGCATCCCCAGGCCCTGTGTGGAAGGCGGGGGCTTGGGGAGCCAGCTGCTCATCCTTCCACAGGTGCTGTCCCCCTTTTCTCCGTCTGTGCACGGGCTGCCAGGGAAGAAAGAGCAGTGGCTGTGTGTGGTTTTCTCGCCTAGGGTGACCTGGAGCACATCTGCGAAGCCCTTCAAAGTAGCAGGAATGCGCTCCGTTAGGACATGATTCATCCTGCATACCGCATGGGTGGCTGCTCAGGGAGAATTTGGACATTTGCATATGCTGCTGAGACTTTCCGCTTCTCACTTGCTCTCAAACCTCTGCACTTCATCCAGAGCGTGGGGGGCTGCACAGCCAGAATTCCCTTCTCGAGGGATTGGCTGGAGCCAGCCCAGCAGCGGTGGTCCTGGTGCTCCTTCCCCCGGCTGCATCGTGAGGCAGAAACGAGAGAAGCTGCTCCCAGCCATGTTGAGGGATGGCTTTAGATCCTCTGCTCCTGCTGCAAGCAAAGCTGGGGCAGAACTGCTGCCTGGGCATCAATTTGGGGTTTGGTATCTGCAGGGCAGGAAAACATCATCACAGACCTGCTGCTCAGGCAGAACCAAAGGCTGCCAACAGGACCGAGTCAAGTGAGCTGCTTCTGGGAGGGAAACAGGAATTGGGCAACGAGGCGATTGGCTACACCTTAGGGCTGATCCTGGGTAAGTGGATTTACTTTGGCAGCTGCAGAGTCGGATCAGCCTGAAGCAGTGAGAGGAGATGCTCCCTGGGCTACGAGGTGACTCCCTGTGCTGTGCCAGCTGAGCTCCGTGGAGTGAGCAGGACGCGGTTGCAATGGATGGGAAAGGTGGAGGAATGGTGAAAACCACTAAGGTAACGTCTTGGTAAATAAGAACATCATGGATTTCATGTTTTTTAACTCTATTTATTAAAAAAAAAGACCAAATCTCTGACCTCACCTTGCTTCCTATGGCCTAAACACAATTTAAGGGGTAGAAGGGTGTTTTCTCGCTGGCATGTGCAGGCTGTTAATTAACTCTAATGTATATATAGCTTCAGTGAGGGAAACTATTCCACCTGCACTGATTAGTCTATTTGGATTTACTGTCGTTCATTTTGGCATGAAAATCATAACCAGGCAATCCTGGTACTTGGAACACAGATCTGAGGTAATATGGTAATGTGTTTAAATCCTTTAATATCAGGGGAATATAACATTTCAAGCTGTTCTCAAAAGGCTGCCAAAACCAAGTCTGACACTCTGTGAAACATCTTAAAGAAAAATTTGAACAAACAGGAATTTAGCAAATAGGAATACATCTACCCAATAAAAGCCCCTGACATGGCTTTCCAGCATGCCAATGTTATGGGAGCCACAAATAAATACTGACTAGTCCTAACTAGCAGGTGGAAATATATTTTAATAGTATCTAACTAATTACAGTATAAATTTGGTTTGAGATACAAACAGGTTCAACATGAGGTATAAGATTTATGATTTTTAATTTAGTATTTTAGAATTCCAACAAAACCCCCTCAAGTCAACAGAAAGTCTCATTCTTGCTTAAATAGGGTTTAGAGAAAATCGCTGGCAAGCACAGGTGCTCCCACTTGCCATCACCTTTCATGATGAGTCATTAGAAGCCAAGTTTCTACTTCAGATTGCTTTTCTAACTCAAAATTCAAAGCCCTTGCCTGAAATGCAAACAGAAATATTTACACAAGATGTGTATAAATATAAAGTTTATTCAGTATAGTGTTTAGAAAAATAAGTTCACATCATCTCAGAATACAAATAAAACACTTAATTGTCCAGGCACAAACCCCTATTACAGTACAACAAACATACATACTTTAGATCTCTTTGGTTGGGTAACTAAGCACAGATATGTTTGATGACACACTGGGGCAGCATCACCTAACAGTGCAGTAAAGTCTCCTTGATTATTCCCTCCTATAACGCGTACATTCCGCTTAAATTTCATATTTGTTGTAAGGCACAGTAAAACCCATACTGGAGAAATAACTGGTTAGTTCTGGACAAACAGTACATGCAGCAAAAGAACAAACATCCTCTGAATGTGAATCCTGAAAGCCAGAAGATTCACCCCCTCCTTGAGTTTAGAAATTTAAGAAGCAAGTTTTAAATTATATGAAACACACAACTAAGGTATAAAATATCCTTCAAGATAGTAACTGCTAGGAGATAGAGGAAGACTTCAGGTATCCTTGCTTTTAAAAATAATATTATTTTTGTTTTCAGAATGATAAAATTACTATTCTTTTTGATGATTTGACATTCTTCTCGACCCTAAGCACTGGGCAGTTCATGCCCCCAGAGCCCTGCACACATATTTCACACGATACCGGAGGGATTCACCCTCTTGTTCATCTGCCCTTGCTACAAAAAGTGCACAGAACTGGAAATCTATGTACATGAAAAGCTCCTGTGCACACAGGGCTAAATTCCACCCTGATTTATTTAACTGAAAATCGTGACTGAGTGATTTTACAGGATTTGAAGTCAAACCTGTCCATTATTGACATCAATCTTAGACTGAGGGTAATGACAGTTCCCGGCCTCACTTCTGGGTAAAGTCACTTTCTGAATGAGTCTTCCTGAATCCACAGGTAGGGGAAAGCAGTAAATGGGAAGAGGTATATCCTTTGATAGACTGTGACTGTTTGGTTCCACCCAAGTGTCAGCCTTGTGCTCTGGTTTGTGCTGCCACTGTGTACTGGGCCAAATCTGTCCCTGACCTAACACCAGTGAAATGAATGGACCATATTCCCAGCTGGCATGAAAGGACATTAAAGTCCATGGAAATGTGCTAGTTTACCCCAGCTGAGGACCTGGCCAATAGATGTCTGTGATTTACGTTGCTGAAATGTCCTTGCAGGTAAGACCACAGGGATAATGCTGAAAATTGTCCACACAGAGCATTCAATCTAATCTATTTCTGGTTTTCTGCAAAACTCTGTGTGAAACAGAGGCAGCTTTAATCAAAAGCAGTAAAGAAGAGAGGGGTTTTTAACACCAAGCTTTGTAAGAATTTGCTTGAACTTCAGGCATATTTTTCAAAGCTGAGTCTGGGACCAGAAAAGTAGTAGAATTTGGCAATGTTTTCTGTAAGATTTCCAGTGGACTTCGAAGTTACAAACATATGTGAAGTTGAAATGATCCTTTATTCACATCCATAATGGAGAGGGAGGGAAAAGAAGGAATGTCATAAGAATGCCAGGTAGACATACCTTCCATTTAAATAACACAATGTGATAATAAAGGCTGTCTGTGGAGCTCACTGCCTTCCCATGTGTGCGTGGGAGACCATCATCCAAATCCCCTAAACACCATGTAAAAATCCTTGGTTTGGGAATCAGTGGAGCAATGCCTTATTTACAGCAGCCAAAGATCCAGCCCTGGACACTTTTCAGGGCTTTGAGTACTGTCTATTGAGAGCAGTCAGCCTGCCTGCCTGAGGGCCACAAAATAAAAACTTACCCTTGTAAGGAGTAAAACTACTTATTTAAATTTCTATTTTAAACACACTGTACCGTGCAATGAGTCTTTATATTGTGCATATGTACCTGCAGAAAACATGAGGTTATAACTACATTATCTGGAGGGAATGACACTTATTTTCAATGGGAAAAAGAAAGAAAGAAAGAAAAAGATAATAAGAAGTTACTTGATATCTGGAAGACTAGAATAGATTAATCTTACTTTGTCCCAAAACACTGCTTTTATGTACATCCTCCACTCCCACTGAAGAGTGGGAGGTCTCCTATTAGAAGTACCAGACACTCCAAGAAACATGCCACTGTAACAACATACACAGTTTTCACATCAACTGTGCTGCAAAGCCATGGAATTCGGAGCCTCAGCAACACAACCAATGCAAAGAAGGAAAAATTAAAAATAAAGTAACAGGTACTGTTGTAACACCACAGTCTTTTCAGTTATGAGACATGACCACACCAACAACTGCTCTGAAATATTCCCAAGCTTGCCTCCAAATATAGTCTGAGCTTCTCAGACCAAATGTTAATCTACCATCAACTCCTTCAGAGCCAAGTACATATTCTCCATTTAAATGACAGCGATACAGGGTATTTCTAATTTTCCAAATGGCTGAATGATTTCATGCAAAGCATTTACAGCTACTGCTACTGTCATCACCATCTTAGTCACATGGGTGAAGAAGAGGTGGGAAACAGATTGCTTATGCTGGGGCCCAGCAAACAGATAAACAAGCCGAGTGGATAGGAGAACTCTGGTCTATCCGATTCCCTGCTCACGTGGAGCTCCTGGGAACGTCAGGGAAAGTTGTGCCAGGGGAACATACAGCTCCATGTCCTGCTTGTGATAATCTCTGCTTTAAAGCGCTGCCTCAAACACCCTGTTTGCCTGGGAGCACGTGGGGACAGCCAACTGCTGACGGGCTGCTCCTGCCTGCAGAGCATTAGCAACTCCGTACAGCTGCAAGCGCTCCCTCTGCACACTCGTTCTTCCCTTTCCCTGCACTTTTCCCTGCAGCCCTGGAGACTCTTGACTCACAGCATGGACTCCAGTGCTCACTGACAGAGCTCAGCTTCAAGGTTCCACAGAAAACCTTGCAAAATACGCAATATAGTGCAAAACTACAATGAGAATGCCAATGCCGTGCTCACGGCACATGGAAAAACCTTCATTCCCCAAAAGCTTTCCATGGAACCAGTTAAAGCCAAGACAAACACACTGGGATATGCCACCTCTATTATCTTTCCTTTCCTTTTTTTTTGTCCTTTACAAGTGATCTTGTTTTGTTCTGAGCCTGATTCAGAGCCCACAGAAGCTTACAAAACCATTTCCTGTTGCCTTCCAGAGGCTTCAGACCAGGCCCCTGATGAGGATGAACACATGCTTTAGTTACTGTATATATTCACATTAGGATAAAATATAACAAAACCAAACCCATAAGGATTAACAGAATGTCATTTTTGTACATCTGAATTATTATTATTATTATTATTTTAAAGCTTAAAGGATGTGCTTTTCCATGCTACAAAAACTCCTCTGGAGGAAAGGTTAAGATCTTTTCCACCTGCCCAGAGCCCACCTGCTTCTGCTGTCCCCAGGGAGAAAGGTGTGGAGACCCATCAGTGTGGGGACTCATGGGTGTGGAGACCCATCCCCAGCCAGGAAGGGACCACAGCCCCTCCCAGAGCTCTTTGGGCAGCTGCAGTTCCCACCATCAGCCCCCAGGCTACTTCTCCTGGGATGATAAATATAAACACACACTCAACTGCACTCCTGCATGGGGGCCTTGCTCTACCAGCAGTTGAAGCCCTCCCACAGGGGCTGTTTGGCCAATGGGCCTGTGTAAACATGGGGTTCCCTTCCCTGGCCTGCCCATCCAACTTTTCCTGCTCATCTGCCTGAGGCCAGAGCCAAGTGCTTTCCCTCGGACAACGGCGCTGCCAGCGGTCCCTCTGCGGACTCTTCCTGTCCTGCTGACCTGGTGCAGGAGGACCCATCCTTGGCTCTCTGCACTGCCAGGAAATGCCATCACCCACGATGTCCAAAAGATTCTTAAAAATCTTCTTACTAGTGCAAGCAGGAGCACCCAGGTCAGCGGGTCTACTTGCAGAAGCAAGGTATCAGGATTTGGCCCTGAGGACGGATATTTGCAAATCAGTGTTTTTATTCCTCCTGCCACTGTGCTTTAGTAACAAAGATAAGGCCACTAGGAAGAAAGGCACATGGAATTCTGTAAAAAATACACAAAAGGGTTCAACTAAATTGCAAATTACTAACAAAACAAACAAAAAAACCCCTGAACACAAAGACAAAGGGGGGTAGAAACAGTGACCTCCTGGGTTTGTGAGACTGGGAATTAATTTTCTAGTTTCAGTGTGATTAACATTTTACTTTTACAGTCTATTGCTTGAAAAAAAACTACAAAAAAGTAAAACCTTGTCAGAAATAACTACGCTTACTTCCTGCTCAAACAATAAAATAAATTAAACAGCCAGAAAACGTTTTCCTTTTCAATGCATTGTGTCTAAAGTGAAAGGGAACATAAACCATAAATAAAATCCATTGTACTAATTTAAAAAAAAAAGTCTCCTTTATAAGAACTGAAATAATATTTACATTCATAGTGGATAGAAAGCTTCTGAATTGCATAATTAGAGTTTCAAATGATGCTTTTTCTGGTGCACTGACAAAATGCTAGCTGTAGCATTTAGAAACCTGTACATGATTGATGTGAGATTTTTGGTTTGAATGCAAGTCTGCTGGAAAAAAAAGCAAACATACCAGTAACAATATTATGATTTCGTTTTGTTTCTTAACCTCAAACAACATAAAAGTAGCCGGAGAGGTATGTCTAGAGTTCCTAAGAAATCTCTCAATGCCCGTGGACTGGAAGTAAACAGAAAAAAACATGACTGCATTGTTTTTATGATTTTGGAGTGAGATTTTTGTTTTCTGTCTGAAGTTAGGAGTGTATACTTACTGTTAAGAGTATGTTGTACTATGGAGAGTCTAGTTACATTTTCAGGGTAGTATCTGGTAGCCAAACCTGTACCCATTCCTCAGTACTTGCCCTGACCATTTCCTTTCTCCTTTAATCTGCTTAAAAGAGAATACTGCATGCAAACCAAGTGTGGCAACCTAATTCCATTGCCGGAGATTCCTCTGTACATCGATTTAGACCATTTAAATGTTCTTCTGGTTTCTTTAAGCGAAAAAAAAAAACCCACCAAACAAAAAAACCTCTACAAACACCTCACTCGGTGTTTGTTAGGGCCTCAATAGGAGACTCATCTATTAAAAACAGAAAGCAGAAAAAAAAGTTACAAGTCTTGCATAACTTCATCCATCTGAACTGTCTGCAGTTTGGCAAGTTCTTTTTTGTCCGTTTCCAGTTCTTCACATACCGAGTCAACCATGTTACTCATAACATACTTAGATTTGGAATCCAGCATCATTAAATTTCCAGTTGACTTACTCTCAGAATTAGGTAAGAAATTCTCTTTGACATCAGGTACGGCTTGCAGAACTAACCTGTGCTCTCTGCCAAAATCCTGGTGCACTTGTGCAGGGGGGTGGCTGACACGGTCTCCACTTGTCGAAACTATTTCTCCAAGCAGGGGCTGTGCTGTGGAAATGGACAACAGATCCTGACTGGTGATGAGGGGACAGTTCTGAAGGGTTGCATAGTTAGTGTTGCTGATAGATATCACCGTCGAGGTACTGGTCACGGGCGATGACATGGACTGGCTCTCTGAGATATCAGAGCTCAGTTCTGCAGCATTTAAAAGAGTTGGTGGTGTGAGGGAAAAATTATGTGAGGGCGTTACATTCACTAATGAGGAGGCCAGGGACTGGAGTCCAGCGCTGGATATATTTTCAGGAGACATGTTGACATTCAGTTGCATGTTCTGACTGACTGGCATCAACTGAGAAAACACCAGGCTTCTTTCCAGTCCTTCTTGCTTGACAGATCCTACTGCCTGGCCTGAATTGGGAACTGTATAAACCACTGCACTCGGAGCGAGGGGGCTGAAGAAAACCTTTCCTTGCTGCACTGTTGAAGATTCAGTTGTAAAAGTTCCTCCATCAGATGTGCTGGGATTTACTGAAACATTACCTAGGCAAAGGGAAGCAAGAGAAAGGAAAACAGAGATTACAGCTGGCAGAGAGTTATGTAGTCCTGGTCTTTTTACCTTTGTAGTATACACATACACTAATATTTCATGCAACACTGAACAGCAATTTTTGTAGCAGGTGAGAGAAAACTTGGTGTAAAGTAATCAGTACTGTTAATAGAAATTACTTTTAGAAAGTTTAAAAAAAAAAGAAGTTTCTGGTCTATTAGATTAGGTATCTTCCAAACTCTCATTAAGGGGCAAACAGTCCCCAGCCATGTGACTAAAATGAATGTGCTTTGGCCTTCACTAGTTGCCACCACTCAATTTCTATCTAAGAATAGAAGCATGAAAAGCTATTAAAGATAGTTCAGTGACAGACTACAGCTTGTGTGTGGGAACTGGAGACACGTCACATGAAATCCAGTACTGCTGGGCAGAACCTGCCCGAGCTGACCTGCACAGAAAACACAGAAAACCAGTAATTTCTATCAGTTTAACTAGGTAATCCTCAAGCACTCAGCTCTTTTCCCTTTCACCTGCTTTATCATGTTTTTCTGAAATCCTAACCCTACCATATCCTCCATGCTGTGAAAAGTCACCAGCACTGCCTGCCCTTGCTGAAAGCCATGGCACTGCTCGTGGGGTGTTGCAGAGCCAAAAGAAAGACGAGGTGGCCAGAGATGATCTGAGGTTGTTTCCACTGGACATGCCATGTCAGTTGTCATTATGGTAATTCCTAAAATAAGAAATACCGTCTCTTGGGACTGAGTCCCACTTGGAACACTTCTCAAAAGCAGTTTAATTATAAGAGACTACAGTAGGATACAGCTGAAGTTTTTAGAACAGCACTGAAGATTAATTTCTCACATGGGGAATATTTTAGCTCTCTATTAATTTCAGTTAACCAATGATGATTTTTCGGAAGATGTTATGCATAAGGGTAAACTAGACTAATAAAGCCAGACAACTTGAAGTTACCTGTCAGTATTATTTACTGGGGCTTACTCAAAATAGCCTGCAGCATGCTTCACTTGGAATAGGCAGCCAGCTATCCATCCAAGAAAACCAGAACTTCTCTCTGTACCAGAGATAGGGTGGATTGCTCTCCAGCAGGCAATCAGCATTTTTAACAATGGGGAAAATGGTCAGAGAACAACTTATTAGGACTGGTAGGACTTTCAAACACAATAGTCCTACAATACTTAAAAGACAGAAATTTCTCACCTTTGCTGGCTGTTAGTTTATGCCTTGGAGCATGTGGATTAAGTGGCTTTAGTAATTACAGGTGGCATTTAGACTAAATGTCTTCTCTCTTTAATCTTGGTTAAACTATGTACCAACAGTGCCTGTGAGTGCCACATTTTAGGACCTTATAATTGTGCACCCATTTGAAATGTGGTTGCACAGCTTCAGTGTTCCTCCCTGTGCTTCAGCAAGAATAATTCACAGCCCATACACACTAAATTCAAAGAAGCACACGAGCAAAATTTGACTTTCACTATAGTATTCACAGCTCCTGAAACTAGAGAGAATCATTCCAATTTAATCATTTTCATAATCAAAGATACAGTGGCCAATGAGTAACAAAGATGTTCAATTGTGCTTTTTAACTGACCTGCTTCAAAAAAGGGATCCAGAACTAGGTTTGTGCTCCCTGGGATTCTTCCTGGCCAGCTGCAAGATTCAGACTATGGTATGTTAAGACCAACTCTAAAGCAAACTTGGGGAGGAGCCTGCACACTTGGCACATGAACCTGTGATGACATATTTCCCTTGGACTGAGGGCAGTTTTATCCAAATAGCCTCACATTTTATATCTACGAGCTAGTGCTTACTTCTATTGTTTCCCTCAAGTTTAATCTTTCTTAATTATGGAACAGAAAATGTACAAGCAACTGCTTGGTCTTGTTGTGTCTACAGTAATTTAAAATGTATTTTTGAGAAATGCCTTCGTTAAGAAAACAACCAAAACAACCACCACAAGAACAACAACGGTAACAATTTCCAGCTGCCATAATTTTCATTTTTATGAACTTTCTCATTAAAAGAATTCAACGGCAAATGGGGAATATTTTGAATTACTGAAACATGTAAAATTTACAGATATTTGTGAAGACTCGTATCACAGACTTCTGTGAACAGCATGAGATGAAAGGGGTGTAAATTACCAGACCTCTTTCCATGCTCTTAACAGGGCAGCTCAGCCTCATCTAACAGTCTGCCCGTGAGCATCACCCACTATAAAGGGTGGCAAAAGGTATTATTTGATGTTCTGTGTGTGGCCATGGCTGAGATACAACGTTGATACCTTGGAAGAAAAGGACCACAGCTTCTAAAATGCTAAGTGTGCCTGATTCCAACTTTTTCTCATACCTCTTACTGCAAGAGGCAAAGCTTTTACCTTGTGAAGCTGCCACAGAAACAGGAGGCAGCTGCAGAGAAGAAAAACCAATGCTTCCGTTCAGCAGCTGGCCATTTGTTCCTGAATTGGGGATCTGGACAATGCCATACTGGTTTATTTGGACAGGAGCAGTAAAAGTAACTACAGAGCCTCCATCCTGGGAAGCAGCAGTTTCTACGCCTTCCCTTTTCACCTCTGAGCTCGGTATCAATCCTGGGAAAGTGACCGGGATGTTGCTAGGGCTGAAGGCTGCTGTGGCATTGGGGACCGAAGCCTGAAGGAGTTTGAAGTCTTTAACATCTTCTGACGATGATGATGACAGTATGTCAGTGATGGACACCCCATTGCTCACGACACTCGATGCGGTTTTGGGCGAATTTAAGGTAACAGTCTGTGAAGTGCCCACGCTGAGTCCATTGAGTATGACGCCGTTGGGTCCCTGAAGAAACGAGCTACCATTGAGGAAGACAGGAGAGGTACTGGCAGGCATGAGGTTCCCATTCAACAAGACACCAGATGAGCTCAAGGCTATTTTAGCGTTTCCAAGCTGCTGCATGTAGACAGGCTCCATGTGGCCGGGAAGAGTGAGGCTGGTAACACCATCGGATGAGCTGGAGAGGGGATGGGGAGATAAATCCTCCCGCCCCTTACTGGATTCATCTTCTGTGCTAGGGTTGCCATCTGACTCGCTATGGGAAAAGATGGAGAGATGACATTGCATTACCACAGCGTGCCAGGATCTCTGCACCAAAGGGGACTTCTTGCTTTGACACAAGTATGTAGGAGTTTCCATGAATAATTTTTTTCTGTGTTTTGTCTTTACAAGGCACTTTAAACGAGTATTCAAGCCAAGGGAGGAGGTTTCTTAGAATAGAACACATCAAACCAAACACTGGCCGAGGAGAAACTTTACAGACTGGGTTATGGAGTTGTAAATAAATTCCTCTACCCCGGCGACCGAAGGGGACTGCCTGGGCCTCCCTCCGCCGGCCCGGGGTGCCCACACGTGTGAGACCGGCCGCGGCCATTTGGCAAAGCGCTGGGAGGTGAGGCAAGGCCGGGAAGCGCCGCCGGACTCTCCGGGCTCTGCCTGCCGCCCCCGGCCCGGGGGAAGGGAGAGACCCCGGCCCGCGCTGCCCCCGGTGCCGGCGGAGGCACCTCCGGCAGTGCCCGGCGGCCGGGGGGAGGGACGGAGGGATGGGGGGCGGCCTTTGTGCCTCCGCCCGGGGCTGCGCCGGGTTTTTTCGCTGACTGGTCCGCCCTCGGCTGCATTTTTCGGTCGCTCTCCCCTCCCTCCCCCCTCGCCCTTTGATGTGTCCCGCGGAGAGGGGCCGCGGCGGCACAATCGCGCCCTTGGTTGAGAAATGCCTTGGGGCCCCCTCCGCCGGCCGCTTTCCCTCCTTCTCTCCCCGCTCCCTTCCTCCCCCTCCTCCCCGCGCTTTCTCCCCCCTTCCCGTCCCTTCCCGGAGGAAGGAGGGGGGCGGGAGCGGGGAGGTCACCTCCACCTGCCCGCGCCCCCACCGCGGGGCGGGGGGAGCCGAGCCCGAGCTGCGGGCGGAGCGGGGCCGGGGCCGCTCTCCCGCCCCGCAGCGCGCCCGGGAGCCCCGGGAACCGGCCCCGCTCCCCCGCTGAAACCCGAGCCCGGCCCGCTCCCGAGTCAGGTTTCAAAACAGAGGGAGCGCCGGGACCCCGCGCGTCCTCTGGCCGTCAATGATTAACTCTGTCAGGCGCGACAATTGAATAAAAACAAGGAGCGGGGGGAACAAACACCCCCGTCCCGTCCCTTCCCGGGAGTCCGCCCAGCGGCTCCCCGGTGCCGGGAGCTCCCTCGGGAGCGCGGGGCGGCGGGTCCGGGAAGTTTCCCCGCGCCGCCTCGCACGCCCGGGCCGGGTGGGTGTGTTGGGAGCGAGGGAGCGGGGAGGAGGAAGGAGGGGAGGACGAGGCGCACCGAAGGTAAGCGCCATGTTTGCAGGGGAAGAAAGAGCCGGGAGAGGGAAAGGCAGGCGGGAGAGGGGGCGGGGAGGAAAAGTTTTCCCTCACCTTTTGGACTGGGTCTCGGAAGGGTTGCGGTCCCTCTGCCTGCGGTTCTTGAACCAGTTGCTGACCTGGGTGAGGGACAGCCCGGTGATCTTGGCCAGGTTGCGCTTCTCGGCGGGCGAGGGATATCGGTTCTGCTTGTAGAGCTCCTTCAGCGCGTTGCGGGACTTCTCCTTGAAGCAGTAGACCGTCTCCTCGCCGTCCCAGATGGTCCTGGGCAGGGGGTATTTCCTCCGCAACCTGTACTTGTCCACCGCCCCCAAGGGTCTGCCCCGGGCTCGCTCCGCCTCGGTGTAGCGAGCCTTGTACCAGAGTTCCTGCAGCAGCGGGTGGTTGGAGGAGTCGAAGTTGTGGCTCTCCAGGATGCTGTAGAGCTCGGCGTAGATGCCCTGGTGGAAAGCCACCAGCGCCCGGGCTTTCATCAGGCTCTCGTTGCCACGTAGCAGATCGCTCGGGGGCAAAGACCACAGGAACCTGGCCAGGCGGTCCAGGTTCCCACCTTGCTGCAGCGCCTCGCACACGCAGGCGACGTGATCCGGGGAGAAAGCCAGGGGGGTCTGCGAGGAGGAGGAGGAAGAAGATGATGAAGAGGAGGGAGAGGAGGCAGCATGGTGATTCCTGGCCAGGAGTTCCGTATGGAGCAGTACCTGTTCCGCGGCTCCCTCCTCGCCAGCGGCGGCGGAGCCTGCGTGCTCCATGGGGAACGGGGCAGCGGCAGGAGGGGGCGGCGGCGCGGGCCCGTCGGGGGCTTCGGAGAGCATTTCCATCACATTTTCCTCCTTGATCTCTACGGCGATCACGATGTCGTCCGTGGCGGGGGAGGCAGAAGACATGTTTCGGTTTGTTTTCCTTTTTTTTTTTTTTCCTTTTTTTTCTCGTGCTTTTTTTTTCTTCCTTCCCCCCCACCCCCCCGCGTTCCCTTCTCCTCCTCTCCCCCCTTCCTATCTCTCTCCTCCTCCTGCTCTAGCCGATCAGGTTTCCCCCGGCCCCGCAGTGACCATCCGGGATCGCTGCTGTATCCCGGCCGCGCTCCGCCGCTCCCCCCGCCGCGACTCCCGCACCCGCCGCAAGACTATGTGGCCCCGCCCACCGCTGCCCCGGCCGCGCCCGCCCATTGGCTGCGCCGCGCCGAGGGGGCGGGGCTACAGGATCTCCATGCCAACCGTCAATCAAGCGTCCGCGCTCCTCTCTCCGCTCCCCCCCATCTCCACCTGGAGCCCCCGGGAAGCGGCGGCTCCCGTCACCTGTGGGTTTTCCTGGAAGGGGAAGGGTTAAAACACTCCCGGTGCTGTTGTTACTGGGGGTCAGGAGTTTTGCTGTGTTCATTTGTGGGCCCCTCACTTGAAGAAAGTCATTGAAGTGCTGGAGCGAATCCAGAGAGGGGTAGCGGAGCTGGGAAAGGATCTGGAGTACGAGTCCTACGGGGAGCAGTTGAGGGAGCTGAGGGTGTTTCGCCTGGAGAGAAGGAGACTCAGGAGTGACTTTATCACTGTCTGCAACTCCCTGAAAGGAGGCTGTAGTCAGGTGGGGGTCTGGCTCTGCTCCCGGGCTACCAGCGACAGGATGAGAGGACACAGCCTTAAGCTGCCCCAGTAGAGATTTAGGTTGGACATTAGGAGGCATTTCTTCACAGAAAGGGTGATTAAACATTGGAGCGGGCTTTCCAGGGAGGCGGTGGAGTTACCATCCCTGGAAGTGTTTAAGGAAAGACTGGACGTGGCATTTAGTGCCATGGTCTTGTAGTCAAGGTGGTCTTTCCCAAAGTGATTGATTCTGTGATTCCTGTTAGTTAACCATGGGCGAGTGTCTCCCCTGTCCCCCTGTTACAACCTGAGCTGTGGGGCCAGGACAACCCCGCAGCTCCGCCGCCGGGCAGGCGCTGCCGCCCCGGCTCGTTCCCGCTCGGGCCGGCGGTGCCGGGCGGTGTCGGGACCGGGACGCGTGCGGAACGCGCGGGGCGGCGCTGGGCGGCGGCGGGGCCGTTTGGCGGCGGCACAGGAAGGCGGAAGGCGCGGCGGGAGGAGGGGGGAGAGCGGGAGGCGGCCATGGACGACCTGGGCTGCCCGCGGTGCAAGACCACCAAGTACCGCAACCCCTCCCTGAAGCTGATGGTGAACGTCTGCGGGCACACGCTGTGAGTGGCGCCGGGCCCCGGGGGGGAGCGGGCGCGGTGCGGAGTCCCGGCTGCTCTGCGGGGCGCCGGGCGGCGGGGCCTGGGGGAGGGGGTCGCTCCCACGGCCGGCCTGGGGGTGGGGGCGACAGTGGCTCCGCCAAACCCGAGCAGCGTTTGCGAGGCGGCTGCAGGCTGCCCGTGCCGCCGTTTCCTTCCCCGGACGGGCCGTGTCAGCCCGGGCTGGGGCCGGTGGGGGTTTGACGCGCTGCCCTCGCTGCTTTCTCTGCAGTGAAATTCCCCGGGGGGGGAGCGGAGAGGAGCCCACGGGACACGGCGTGAGCTCGGGGCACGCTTCTGTCCCGCAAGGCTTCGGGGTGCCAAGCGGGGAACGCAGGAAAAATAGATTTCCCGTGGAGTTACACATTTCTTACTTGTATTTAAAACTGTGCTCGAGTAGTAAAATAAGAAAACGAAGTGTTTTGTTGGATTCTTTTAATGTTGTAATTCTGCTGAATGAAGAATGCTTTGCTGAAGTTTTGATGCTGGTTTAAATGGTGGAAAATCCTCTTGCGAACCTGTGCTGATGCTTAGTCTTAAGTCATTCGTGTTTTTTTTTTCTTTGTTTTCCCCCCTAGTACAGTCATGACTATTTTTTTCCTTTTCTCCCCAAATGCAACCCTTAGATAGTACCCAGCACTGGCTCTTGCTGATTTAAGTCACAAATGGTCTGAATTTATTCACTGTCAGATGAACTCCTTAGTTAGTGTGGAATTTTAAAGGGCTGTACTCTAAATTCTTTCTGGATGTACACTATGGAAGTCCAATACTGCAATAGCAGCCCTGTCTGTATTTTTTATTTTTGTTTGGTTTGTGTTTTTTCATCTTTCGTGTGATGTGTATATTTTAAGCTACACGTGAATTGCAATCAGAAGATGCAGCCTAAGAGCTCTTGCTTGCCTTTCTACATTGTTGTAAGGGAATAGGATGAAGGAAGTGAATGACAGGAAAGGATTTATGTTATTGTCTTAGGAAAAAAGTGTTACTTGTCATTCCGCTCCTTGCTTTTGTTCTCTGGTCATGCAAGCACTTCTGTTGCCATGAAGGTGTGGTGGTGTGGGAGAGGTGGCCTCAGGAGTGTCCCTGTGGTGGACAGCAGTGCTGTCTGTACAAGGGCAGCATTAGCTGGAGTTCAAAAGGCAACAGCCCCGCTCAGGCAAAGCTGTGCGGGTTTAAAATGATGCCTCGATCTTGTATTCATCAAAGGACTTGATCAAAGTGGTTCTGATGTGCTTTTAGGCTCCTCCAGAGCCACTTCCAGCAGAGGACAGCATGTCTCAGTTTGCTCTCTTGCTCTCCTGCTTTGGTTCTCAGTTGTTTTGGGGCTTTTTTTTTTTTTTTTTTTTTTTTTTTGTAACTGAGTTTTGCTTGAGAAAATGGTGTTTTCTGCTTTACTGAGTGCAGTTGCTGACACCATGTTTGGGGTTTATGTTCTTGTCCTGCTTCTTGTAACTGCATAAGGGCTGCCTGTGCTTCCCCCAGCTCTTACTGTTTGCATCTCTGTTGCAGAGTAGAATCTCTGGGTTTCTTTGGTTTTGTTATAATTAATGACTCCCCATCTCGATGTGGTTTAAGTGTGCCACTTTTCCTCTCTATTTTCTTTCCAAGAGCTCCTTCAGGGTTGTGTATTTATTATTGTTTCCACACATTGTTAACAAAACCTTCATGCTGGAAGTTGTGTCTTAGTAATGGTTAATAAATTGCCATAATTAATCATTTGAAGGTGGAAGCTCAGATGACTCACCTGTGAATGAAGGGAAGCAATTGATACTTGTTCTCTCATAAATTCACCATATTTCAGTCACAAGGAAGGAATGTTTACTTAGCTCCCAAAGCAAATGAGCTAACATAAGTTTCTGATGGAGAGCTATCCTTAGGCAATCTGTTACAATATTTTGTAGTTCTTACCATTGAAAATACTAGTCCCAATTTCCAGTCTAAACTTTTTTGCTATAATTGAAGCATTTAAGATTTCTACCATGAATTGTATACACCTTGGGCTCTTTGTTGCTTCTCTTCTGTAGGAATGTGTCGAATATTTCAAGCGCTTTTTCTTTGGTGTTTTTCACTCTGAAGAAATCCCATTGCTTCAGTCTCTTCAACGATTTTTAAAAATCTATTTGTTTTTTATTACATTGGGGGCATTCTCACTGGGTTTTTTTTAGGCCTTTTCTACTTGGTTTGCATTTTATTGGAGCTGGACATGGTGTTCCATCAGAGTCTTTAGTACAACATCCAGAGTAAAATTGTTTTATGATCTTTTCATACCTGCATTTCATCCAGGCAGGATGATGAGTCTTGATGTATTTTTTTTTTTTTTTTGTAGTGATATGTTTGATTTGAGCAGATAATTAGCACTTTACCACTCAGCATATCTGTGGGCAGAACAGAATTTAAGCTTGCTTTCGGTGTTGTGTCGTGCAGATGATTATTATTATTATTATCTTTTTGCTCTGTTAAACAACTTGTTACTTCGGGTGACTTTTGCACTTGCTTCAAGTGACTTTGGATTCTGAGACCCTCCATCCAAGTTTTTGAAACTGTCTGAGAATATTCTCTGTTAACATCCTGGTATTTTCCATTGTATACTTTGTGGACAAAATGTTGTCTGGGAGATGCTGGAAATTGTTGCTTCTGACACTTAGGAATCCAACTGAGGCAGAGCAAAATGTGAAGTTGCCTGCAGTAAGTTCATTGCTAAATAATCCTCTTCCCCTGGTTACTTTCTGTAACAGTGGAGAATGTGAAATGATGAGAGCCATGTGAATGGGCTTGCTACCAATTTTTTCTGTGACTGAAATGATATCTTATCTCTGGGTGTGGTTTTCTAATCATCTCTGACTGCTTCAGTATGTTCTGCTTTTGTTTAGATTATATGACTGTCAGTTTAAGAGTGTCAAAAGTCCAGTTAAACCAAAGCTAATTTGCCTGTAGTTGCTGTTTCACTACCTATATTGTTACTGTGTCATTGGAGGGAGTTATATTCCTTTGATACTATTTCTTCCTAAGAAATTGTGTGTTGAATCTCATCTGTTCTGGTATCTGGAATATGCAGGAGGTAGGATTTTTCTCAGATTATTTTGGCATCTTCCCAGGATCTGATGGTAAGCTGGACTCTGTTCTGCCTTTGCCTGTGTGTTTGTTTCCTACTCTTTAGAGGCAGATGCTTTAGTCCTCTCTTTAGGTTGTTGCAACTTAATGCAGAGAGCAGAGATGATGCAAAATTGCTTTTGTCAGTTTTCAAAGGGTAAATATTACGTTTACCAGATTTGAAAACCTTGAAGTACTCCTAATGCTGTAACCCCTGGATATAGTCCACAGGTTTATGGACTACATGTCTATTGTTTTATGGAAGCTCATCAAGCTGTCTGCAGAAGCACATTGCCTTTATGGTGCTTTTTGTTTGAAGTGTGCCGATAAATCTGCATGGAAAATTCAGAGCTGTGGCTTTGCTGGCTCAGGAGGTTTGGAGCAGTTGCTGTAATGCGTTTCCCAGTTCTAGCTTGGGCTCCTGCTCCTTGTGCTGTGCTATGAGTTACATTAGCCAGCTAATCCATCTTACTGAGTGGAGATTGATGCAGAAAATGCCCCAAGTGCTTTGGCATCATCTGTTAGAGATTTTCCCTCTCATTGAATAGTGGGTTAATGCGCTCCTGCTTCAGCTGTGCTTTCTTGCATTGCAGCCATTCTGAAGGAATATTTTCATTTTACCTTCAGTGTTGCCTCCTGGTAGTTTCTTTCCTAAAGCCCTGACCTTTCCTATTCTGTCAGCTGTGCTGTTCACTTAACAAAGTGACCTCAGTAATGTAATTTGCACTTGTGCGAAATACCTTGAATTTTATAATATTGAAGAGCCTGTACTTAGCTGAGATGATTTGTCAGTAAGCCTCAGATCTTTGTTTCATCTGGGTTTCAGAAAGCTTGTGGTTTTACCATGGGTTCATTTCATTCATTTTGTGACTCTGTTTCCTTTCTGAAGAACTGTGAGAGTTATCTTATGCCTTCTGTCAGCCAGGCTGTTTCCACTTTCATGTTCTTAGGTGGTTCTTCCCTTCTCATTAGAATGAAATTAGAAGAGCCATTCCTTTTATCATGGTTTATTTCCCCCTCTCTTTTTTTCTTCTTCCCACCTTTTATATAAAAAAAATCCACCTCAGACAATCTGAGAACTTGTTGGGCAAAAGATGTCCTGTTTTTTCTTTCTTTTTTGATAGATGGCTGGAGGGAAGGTTCCTCTTGCTATGAAATCCTGTGCTTTGGAGGTTTGGCTGTTCATTCTTCTCTTCCTCACTTCATTAATTTAAATCTCATCTGAGGTGGATGCTATGTGTGAGAGTCCCTATGTTGGCCTCCCATCTCTTTCTTACTGAGACCCTGACCGTGCCATCTGGTTGGTTCTGGATTTTGGCAGTAGCATTTCTCCTTCCTCATCCTTTGCATCTCTTCCTGTGTCAGTGGCTTGGCCCTATGTTAGAAAACTCACAGTGGCTTTCTCCTAATGCTGTATGTTTGGCACAGTCAGTTCTCCCATGGTCGATGGGGCTCTGGAATGTGGGATCAGAGTGCTGATAAGCACATAGGGGTAGGCAGGTGGCTGCAAGAAGATGAAATTGGACATTTGGTCTTTTGTAAACAACCTTCAAGTTGGGATTCCACTGCAGTTTATTCCAATAGAACCATGCCAAACCTTACAATTGTGGGAATAGGTTTTTTGGGGGGTTATTTCTTAGTAGTTTATTTTTCTTGGTTATTGCTTCTTGACCAATATCTCCAAAAGTGTAACACCATGTGTTTTTGGCATCAGAGTAATGTTAAATAAGCCTTTTCCACTATAAATCTTCCCTGTCACTGGGAGGGAGGATGATAAATTAGCAGTTAAAAGTTGTCCTAGGATGGGACTTAGTAAGGAAATGCTTAGTTCAAGAATAATGAATGTCTTTTAAAGTTTATTTTCTTAAGTATAACAGTGGTTCAAGGCATCAGATACTTGGCTTTAAAGAAGCTTTTGTGCAGGGAAAAGTGTGTCTAATTATGGAGCAATGCTCGATTTAAGTCCTGTAATGCATTAGTTTATAAGGTGCACTGATGGCTTTGCTTTCTTTTAGAAGTTCACTCAAGAATTATAGTCTAAGTCCGTTGTGCATGCCTGACAATTTTTGGTTATTCAGACAATTCCTAGAGTCTTTTCTAAGCATACAGATGCTGGGTGCGTGCTTGCCAATGGAGTTGTAATCCACCTGGCTTCACTTGAGACCATGAATTATCTTTTACTCCGCCTGCTTGGATTTCATGGCCTGTGTTGAGTTTTAGGAGGCAGGTTAAGCATATCCCACTGATTTACTTATATAAAGAGGAAAGGAAATGCATCCACCCAAACCTGCATTAAAGGAACGTTGAGGTTGTTACTGCAAACAGGAGTGGGTAAAGAGATTTATTCTTAGCTGTAAACTTGGACCATATGGTCTCCAACAAGAAGGCACAAAAATGTTAAGTAAAAAAGGTAGTTAATTGGGACTGCTGGTTCACCTTTGTTATTCCACTGCCTTTTATAGGGAAGAGGAAAGAAACTGCTATCTAAAGCTCTTCCTTAGGAGTCAGTCCTGGTGCTGCAGCTACCTGTGAGCCGTCCTGTCTTGTAGAGAGAGGAGATGTCGGTGTCTGCAGACCAGCAAAAGCAAAGAAACTCCTTTTTTCCTCCAGTGTCATGCCAGCTGTTGTGCTGTCTTGACAAGGTGTCTTTTCCAAGCTTGATGTCTCTGGGAAACAAGGGCTGAGGGACCAGAGCAGCCTCCACAGAAAAGTGGGAAGCTTGATTTTGGCTGCTGCCAGTGTGGTGGTTTTGGGTTTGTTCATGTACTGCCACAGTCTTAGATGGTAGAGAATGAACTTGCCCTGTTATAAGCTTTTCTGGTTTCTTTCCTGTCTGCAAGAGACTTATGGAAAGGTGTCTGGGCTCCTTATTAAAATGCCTTTTTTTTTTCTCCTGTTCCCAGAGAGAGATGTATTTATTTCTCATTTAATTTGTTAATAAGGCTTCAAAATGAAGACAGTGTAAAAAAGCTTGCTGTCTCTAGGCTTCAGTTTGTGTTGCCCATGGGAGACATCAATTCACCAAGTCGAGTTGTGGGGATTCTCTAATCTGCCCTGCACCCTGTTAGGGTGTTTCCAGGGATTCATTAGGGGGGAAGTGCATCCTTGGAGAGCTCTAATTGCGGTGTTAACGGCTGTGAAGATGAAGAAACAGAGGTTTCATTATTTGTGTATTTATTTTAATGTCAGAAGCTTTTGGAGTTTTGTGGCTGTCAGATTCCCTGGGAGATAAAAGTAGGAACATCCCTGGTGGATTCAGGGGAATGGGGTCTCATGCCAGTGCGTGGGGCTGGAGTTGTTGGAAAAAAGTTTGGAATCTTCTTGTTTAAACGCCTTCCAAGTGAAAGGATGGCTTGGCTTCCTGCTGCATTCTTCTCTGTAGTGTGGTTCAAGAAAATGCCTTTCTTCTAGGATGGGGGGGAAGCCCTGGAGACTGTGGAAAATAACATAAAACTGTATTTCAGCCAAGTGAGTTTGAGTGCAGAAGTCTAAACTAGAGGTAGGCAGTGAAGATCTGTCAGACCTGTAACTTTTAACTTGAGCATGTGGAAATTAGGGAGGCTTAAATATCCATTTGAATTTTGTTTGGCAAGCTTTTTTTCTGAAGAAAATACCTTGAATGCAAGATATACAGGGACAATGATTCAGGGCTGTCATTTGTGAACATAAAGGTTGGCTGTGATATATATGATTTTTAGACCAAAAAAAGTAGTGTGTGGGCTTTGGAGTGCAAACAGTACGAGTGTGCTGGTTCAGCCATGGAAGTGTGGATTCAGGATTTGTGAACAGGCAGCAGGCACAAGGAAAAGAGCCACCAGACTCTGGTACTTCCTGAACCCTTGGAGGAGGTGATCTAACCTGGCAGAAAATGAGCTTTTTTGGTCAGTTAATACTGTTTGTACAGAACTAACAAGTTGAAGTGGCTTGTGAATGGTTGGTTAGACATCAGAGGTGGTACAAGGTCATCTGTAGGAATCTGCATCTACAAGTAACGTAGCAACAGAGTAGAAGGAAAGACCTTCCTTTGGCACAATGTTAATTTAGCTTTTTTTTTATCATTTTGTGAATCTGTGTGCTTTAAAAGTTGGCTTGTGTGGGAGGGCAAGTGCTCTGTTTTGTCTCTTAGGCTTGTTTTTTTTGCTGTTATTATCGTATCACATCACACCTCAAATTAGATTCCTGGATGGTAAATCCTTGCTTGTATGAAAAGCATGAATAGTCTTTGTGGATTAAAGCAGATTGGGACTACATGCAGTTGAAAATCTCAACCAGAACAGGAACGTGGTGTGGTCCTGAAAATGCCTACTTTGCTTTGGAGAGATAATTAATGAAAGCTATGTAATGTATTTCATTCCCATCAGTTTCCACCTCTGAGAGAATTAGTTTCTTCTGTGTGACTTGGGAGACACCTCAGGGAGGTTTTTAGTAATTTTGCCAGATCTACTATGATATGTTAACTGATGCTTGATTGAAATAATTTGCACAATCAAAACCTGTCTGCTTCCTCTGAGAAAGAAACAAATTTTTTTTTTTGTTAAGTGGGATATATTCCCTCAGAAAGGAAGCTTTTTCCTGACCTCTTAGAGAATAAAAATCTAGCTCATCTTTCTTCCTTGTCTTTTAGGAGTTATTTCTGGTTTTATTAATTGGGACTAGATGCTCTTTGGATCCTGTTCCATCCCATTAGTCTTCCAAAGTCTCTGCAAGTTAGTCATGGGAGGTGATTAAATCATTGCTGAAATACCCAAGAGGTTATTTCCTTCTGCCATCCAGTTTTGACAGTGAATATTTGCTTTTACATTTGGCTCTGAGTCATGGTCTTGGTACTTCTGTTGAAGTGGTGTTAATGCCTCAGTTTAATTCTTTTGTTTTAAACTGGCATATTTAGAAAATCTTCTCTGTTGAGCTATCAATTGCCATGTCTGCTTGGTAATACTTCTTGTCTGCTTAGCAAAGCTCACAGAGCTCTACTCATCATTCCCTGTAAGTACTTTTTGGAAATTTAAGTTATGGTTCTGCTCCTTGTGACCTTGGCAAAAGGAAAGCTGTTGTTTATATCCTGTCTCTCCAGTCAGTAAATGGAAAAGTAAATTCTTTTTCCTTGGTTCTGAAAATTCAGTCTGCTTAAATCTGCATCCTGGATTTGAGACTTTACAAGAGCATGCAGTGACAGGACAGGGGGAATGGCTTCACACTGAAAGAGAGCAGGTTTAGATTAGTTATTAGAAAGAAATTCTTTACTGTGGGGGTGGTGAGGCTCTGGCTTAGGTTGCTCAGAGAAGCTGTGGCTGCCCCATCCCTGGGAGTGTTCAAGAACAGACTGCATGGAGCTCTGAGCAATCTGTTCCAGTGGAAGGTGTCTCTGCCCACTGCAGGGGATTGGAATGAGGAGATCTTTAAGGTTCCTTCCAACCCAAACTGTTCTGTGATTCTGTGGTCCTAGGAATGGGTTTGGGTGCTCAGGTTGAAGAGACTTCCAACATGTTTGGCCCATTCTGGGTTGGGTAAGTGCTTACCCTGTTAGGGCTGAATATGGTGATGGTTTGACACAGGTGTGGTAAATCTCTGTGGTGAAAACAAGTGCTTCTCAAAAAGAAGGCAAACACAAGAGGTTTTTCTTTTCTCTTTCTTTTAATTGCCTCTACTTCATTTTAATTGAAGCCAATAATTCTGCGGGTTTGTGAGGGAAAAGGACAATGGGCTTGCTTCTGTGTGGTTGCATTAGCTGTCAGATGTTAATAAGCCATATACATTGCTTTAATATTTATGAAATTAGGCAAATAGATTCACAAGTTATTTTAGAAAGCACATATGTCTTGGTATTTGTAAATTCACTGCAGGGCAGATCCAAAAGGGGCCTCTTGGAGTGCTCAGAAGTTGCTTTTGTGTGCATGCTCTTAGGGGCTTTGGTTGGTTGTTCCTCCCCCCTGGACAACTGAAGGTGAAGTTTGAAGAAAAGCCAGATCAATGTTTTGGAAGTTGTGTACTCCACTGTTCACATCTGGTTAGGAAATAAGGAAAAAAATTCCCTGACAGTAACAGATTGTGGGACAGGCACAAGTAGTAAGTGGTCCTAACAGTGATCTGAATTTTGTCAATACATTTACCTGGTTTCTCTTTTCAAAAAAATATTATGCAAGAATTAATTTTGGCAAGACCAGATCTCAGAAAAGATCTTAGCAGGAACTGCTGCTATATATGACAAAATTAAACTTTGTCATAGCTAAAAACATTTTTTGATGCTCTGAAAATAATATTAAGTTGTTCTTGTTTTGAATATAATGGGTGTGGGGAGAGAATGTATGAGGAAATTCTTGCAGATTTTTTTTGTGTGGAATGTGGGTAAGTTCAGCTCAGTGAGAACAAGATGGCTCTGCCACAAAGGAGCAATGAGGAAGTCATCTGGTCTGATAAATATTTTGGCTTTGAATTGAGAAACATGAGGTAGTGATTTTTACTGTGCCCACACAGTCCTGCCTCAATGACTGGCACTAAGGTTACATTATGTCTAAGCATTTGCAGAATCCTGGCCTTAATATGCTAATGGCAACTTCTTTAACATCACAGAGAAGATGAGTGGCTCTTCTTAGAGTTAGGAAATAGTGGGATGGGACTGAGTGAGAGAAAAAAGGTATTTTGTTGGTTTTCTTTTAAGAAGGAGTATTGAGGTGAAAGTTCCCCAGAATGATGTGTTCTTCAGTTTTTATTCGTTCCAAGAAGTGTGGCCAGACTGCCAGGGTGGCAAAGAAGGACTGATGTTCCTAGACAGCAAAAGGCAAGGGAGTGGTTTGGCCAATGTCGACACCTTCAGACTGCTGAGCCAGAATGGGAAGTGTTGGGTCTAACTGGGCAGGAAAGTCTGGCACTGGGATTATATTGCAAGAGGTGCCCTCAGAGCCAGGGTGAAGGAGGAAGATCTCTGGTCCCAGACAAGTACAGACAGACTAATGTTTAACTTTGTCATCCTTATTTGCACTGTTTCATGTGTTTATCTGTAAAAAAAACCCCAGTATATTTGTGGGGATTAAGAATTGAACAATCTGTAGGTGTAACTAGTGACTAGATAATGTTTACTGTGAATATATGAATAGCCTTGTGTAAACAGAACAGTCCAAATTGTTCTGGGAGTAGTGTCTGTAGGCTTTAAAAGACTGAAAAAATAGTCCTTACACACCCTGGACGGCATCAGGAAAGAC
Source organism: Lanius collurio (assembly GCA_020086605.1). Lineage (NCBI taxonomy): Eukaryota > Metazoa > Chordata > Aves > Passeriformes > Laniidae > Lanius > Lanius collurio. The sequence goes on from JACBWW010000004.1 coordinate 446,606, forward strand.
TGTCAGTGGCAAATGGGTAGTTTGATAAGCTTGTGACTGATGTGCTGTGAACTGGAAATGAAAGACTGCCTTTAAATCCCCAAGATCCCTTGTTCTAGGAAAAAAAATGAAAAGTTATCTTAAGTTTTTGGGTATGGTTGTGTTCTGTAAAGGGAGAGAGGGAGGTTAACAGGACTGAGGGCAGTGCCAGGGTGATGGGATGTTGCTCAACATCATCAGCTTAGCAGGCTTGGAGGGATTCAGGAGCTGGAGAGATACTTGTCTGTTGAACTTAGTCTAGAATTTCTGCATTTCTTTGAACCTTTGTGTTTCTATTCTTGCAACAAAATTTTGCAAACAAACCCTTGATTTATATTCTATCTGCCTGGTTTTGGGCAAAGGTAATGCAGGGAAGTGTGTGCAGAATTTGCTGCCTGCACATGGGCAGGATCTCAATGATCTGTGGGTGAAACAGCCCCCTGGAGATTTGTTTCTTGGGATGAAGTTGGCGAACTCAAATTGCATGGGATCTGTGTGAGAACCTCTGCTGCTAGCTGACAGATTTTGGAAGGGAGTCTTTTCTTTGAGTGTGTGACTGGGAAACACCTTGTGGCTCTGGGGAAACTGAAATGCTGTGATGGTTGAAAGGGGAGACTGGCTCCCACTCTGACTGTGTGGCAGTAAAGGAAGCTGCAAAGATCATGAGGGAGACCTGCTTGGAGAGTGGGACATGACTCCATGAGAAGTTGGGAGGAGGAGTGGTGACTGAGCTAGGGAAGGATTTAGGACACTCTTGGAAAACCGAGAAAAGGCTGGAGCTAAAGAGCTGTGTAGCAGGATGAGAAGTTCTTGGAGGATGAAGGCGTGGGGAGGCCGTGGCTGTGGCAGTGTTAGAGGTGAGAAGTGGGTGTGTGTGCTTGAACATTGTAGTGAAGGGCTTTAGGTGTCTAAATGGAAATTTGCCAAGTCTGGATTCAAAAGTCTTGGCCAGGAGAAGAAGGAAGGGTGCTGAAGGACGCTGAGATCTTGTATTCCCTCACTGGGCTGGAGCAGCACCTGGGTGTTTTGTTTTACAGAGCCCTGGGGTAGAGTTGGCCAAGTTCCTGGAGTGCAGCATTTTGCAGGGGCTCCACTGTGCCCATGGGATGGCCCTCTGGAAGTGCAGGCTGTGTGCAACTCCTCCTGCCCTCCCTGGGAGCCAGGCTTTGAGTGGAGGAAATCCTATAGAGCGCTAATGCTAATCACTCTCAAATCAGGAATGTGAAATTTGGGCATGCTTCAAGCATTAATTATAGTGGCTTAATTTCCTTATCTGGTAATGTGGGGATAATACTACCTCATGGTGGTTTTGAGAAGGTCAGTTATTTAATGCTGACTGTGCCAAAAGAAAACTATGCCAAAGAAAAGTGGAGAGGGGGAGAAAAACAGTAAACGTGTCAAAGCAGGATTTGAACAGGGCAGAATAAACAAAGTCTCAGGATAAACTGGCATTGCCTGTGTGTTAGCTGAGCAGTGCCTATCCAAAAGGCTGAAAGAGGTGGGATCCTAACAAGCTGGAAGGGCAATCTCTCATCCTGGTGCCTGGCAGGCCATGCACATTAACTGTAAGGAAAACATGTAATGCCCAGGCCATACATCGTGTAGATTGTTAGAGGAATAACATGACATTGAGGCCTCTACTCTGCTGCCTGGCTTAGTTGACATAAGGTAATGGATATTGAAGGGAGGAGCTGAGTAGCAGCCTTATTGCGTAAGCCTTTTTTCCAAAGGAAACTGGCTAGCACAATGTGGAGATATAATAAATTTATATTGTGGTGCATGACCACAAGAGGGATCAGACTGCTTGAATTTTCACTTTTGCATTTTTGATTCTGCATTCTTTCATGTAGCCTGTGTTACATATGCAGATTTTAATTGTCTTACTTGCCAATGATAGTATTAGAAATTTGGTTGAGTAGTGGGCTTGGCTGTAGTTTGCTGTCACAGGTCTGTTTCTTGGCTTGAGTCTCTGCAGTAAAAACAAAGCTGCATTACTGCATGACTTTGATAAATAGATTTAGATTTCTGCTTGCACAAGAAGTTATCTCTTACTGTTTGCTAGGTAAGCCTTCATTTCCAACTCTGTTTTTTTTAGGTGACTATTCTAAAAAGGGGTACTCTAAAAGTCATTGAGTTCAGAACCCACACAGAGCCTGTATTTTATATGAGCTTGATCATTCAAAACTGATTTCTCTCTCCTGATTTCTTTCTTCTGGGGCATCAAGTTGTATAATTGGCAAACATATGCAAGACAAATGCTGACCTGAAAGTAACCATTGCTTGAATATAATGGACTACAGTCACTTTCTTTTACACCTAATTACGCCAGCGTTTTATTTTAAAATCCATTTGTTTTCTAGGGAGAGTAGAAAGATGCAAAGTTGCTTGAAGGAGAATTGTCCCAGCTTCTTTCTACTGTGTCCTTCCTCCACAAATATAGAAGCAGCTCTAGCATTGAAAATTTAATGAAGCTTTCATCAATATAATGCTGTGCCTCTGCATTCTCTGAAATGTATTCATTTTTAATGAGCTTCTAATTCTAATTTCAGGTAACAGGAACAACTGAATATAACCATAAATCTGATTTGTTTGTGAACAGCATGTCCCACGTAATTTACAATTCCTTAAGTTGTCACTGTTGACTTTTGGCTGCTTTTGGCAGTTTGGTAAAAATGTTTTGGTTCAGACCTTTTTTTTTTTTTTATAAAAAAAGCAGCCTCAGCAAACAGAAGCAACGACCTTAAAACAACAAGGTTGTTGTTCCAGTGTCATATTGGAGTATTTGCATTTTTTTTAATTTGTTTTATTTTTATTTTTTTTTTGATTTCTTAGCAAGCCTGGGGTTAGTTCCTTAGTCAAAAAGTACAATAGTGGGAAAATATTTTGGGTATGTGGAGGAGCTGGTAACACTGAACAAAATATAGAATTGTGGATAATTAATTACAGAAGATGGAAATAGTCTAGGCATAGCTGTGAAGATACACTACTGCACTCTGGACAGTTGCAAAGTGGAGATGCCTATGAAGCATCCAGTAACGTTGCACTGCTGGAAGAAGCAACCAGGCTTGCTTGGCCATTTCTTACTGGGAGTGAATCATAATGCTGAAAAAATGGTATTGTTTACCAAATTTTATGCAATAACGACACCTATGAGTACATAATTACATTTTCAATTAGAATAAGAAAGCATTAACACTGAAACATTGTTTTGATCATATGAAAATACTTTATTGTTCTATCTGCATTATTTAATTTATGGTCCTTTTATTGTTTCTCATAATCATAATTGACATTTATTCATAAATATTTAATTTGTGTTTTGGATGTTAATTGCAGAAGAAGGCCACATATAATGTGATGCCATTGAGAAGAGAAACATAAAATTTAGTAACCAGAAACATTCTCTACTACACATAGTATTGCCTTTGTAATAATACAGAGTATTAATAATAAAGGGTAACGTAGAGAGAGGGGATGGAGTGAATACCATTCTTGGCAGTGTGCAATTTTTTTGTTTCATCTATTAACTTTCTTGAAAAGAAATCTTAGTATAGTACCAGGAGGAAGCTGCACTTGAATGGCACATGTTTGTATCTTGGTTTCTTTTGACAGTTCTTGTTTTCTTCATCAATTTGCTTGGAGCATTACACTAGCAGGATGTTCTTCTATATACATTTTTTAATCCAACTTTTAAAGCACTTTTTAGCAGCTTCACAATGGAAGCAGTATGCTGAGCATATTATGTGGATATCCTGAACTGTTTCAGGTGTGTGAAGCAGCCCTACAATTTTATTCAACCTTTACTGAGACTTAGCACTTGACCTTGGTGGTCTCTTCTCGGAGCAGACCAAGAGGTGTTGTAGTGGCTTTTCCTGGGAGGTGCAGCTCTGAAGCAGTGTCCTTGGCACAGACTTGGGGGTAGTCCCTGAGGGCACAGCCAGCCAGGGTGGGGTATGGATGGTGGCATTCCTGCCCTCAGTCAGCTCTGCTCTGCTGCCACGGGAGCCCTTGCCCAGGGGAAGGAAGCTGTGGGGAAATGCAGTGCAGCCTGTGGTCCCTGCGGCACACTGCGTTGTAATCCCTGCTCTGGATTGTTCCCTAGTGCATGGTCCTGCAAGAACACTGCTTGTTAAACTTTTGAACTGTTTCCTAAATGGTTTTCAAGGCTTTCAGTGACTCCTTCCTTACAAGATCAGATCTGGTGTGGGCAATTAAATCTGATACGTCCTGAAGTAGGAAGGTGAATGTTTGCATGCTGGTCTGTTCTAGGGACTTCACCCTGGGCAGTGCCAGCTCTGTATCAGTGACAGACACTTCCACTGTGGACTGATTTCCATATTTACTGAACTTATGATGCCTAATTATAAAATATCAGTTTTCTACTTAGAATTCCCATTTGCTAGTCGTTTGGAATGTAGAGCAGTGTAACAGAGGAATGGATGAAAGAAGTGTGTTAACAAGGCTGTTGTTTCAAAAGACTGGCTCAGTTTGTCAGGTACTTGAGTGCCAGTGTAGCCTCACTCATGCTGGTAGCCCATAGAAATAGTGAAAATCTTCATGGGATGATTACTTTTAGGATCAAACCCCTTCTATTTATTTTCACTTCTAAAAAATGTGCATCTCTTTTTCTGACAGTTGTTTTTCTGTTAAATAGTTTACTTTACACAGACAAACAGTTTATTTAATATAAGTTGATAGCACCAGGCTTGGAGTTTGTCCTAATGCAGTCACTTCTCATATTTTGCTTGGACTATTTACAGTAGAAGCTGAAGGTGAATGAGATGGGGGAGAGGTGTAGGTTTGTGTCATCTCCCACTTTAAATATGATCAGTTCAAAGGTCTTAAATGGCTGTCCCTCATCTTCTTCTGAGTGGTACCAGACCTTTCACTTGCCATTCTTTAGTTTGACTAGGTCAGCTTTTGACTAGTGATTGTAATAAATACACCAGTCCAACTTCATTTCATTTTGAGAGAGCATTTTTTTTGTGTAACTTTGGAGCAACTACGTTAATAAAACTCTGTTTATTTTTCTTTTCTAATATCTGCAGAGTTTTCTTTCTAGATTCTTTAAGGATAATTTGAGTACTGTTACCTCGAGTCTGTGGAGGAATGTATAGATTGCACATAAAAGCTACATTCCAAGCTTTGCTTTAGAGTTTAGCACCCAGAAGTGAGAAAATTGCAAAATAAGGACTCAGGGTTAGTGTGGTTCCTCTGTATATATGGTAGAGTACTATTATTGACATAGAATGGTGTTTTTCACCTTGCAGGATATATTCTATGCTATAATCCCAATTATTTTAGTCAAGCATATGCAATGAATAAGAGGGTCATTTATTTCTTCCTTTCCTTTAGCATTCTTGATATAAAACCTTTTATGCCTATGTATTTCTCCTGTGATATTAAAGCAGTGCTGCCTCATCTTACTGATGAGAAAAATCATAGTGGTTTTACAGGTCTCTACATTTTTATATGTGCTTAAAGGGGAATGTAGAAATTTTTTTCCATCTACACTTCAAATACACAGCCTGCTTCCCCAGCAAACAAAACCAGCTTTTTGAGAGCCTCATAATGTAAAGTGTTAAATTCAGAATGTGCCAATCCTGTGAGTAGCTGTTGGGCATTCCAGAAAAGGGTATTTGCATTAGTTAAGGTAATTATACTTTAGCTTTTCTCTGCAGTATAATTTTGGGATTTTTACAAGTTTTATTTTATCATGGAATGTTAAGGAGTTGGAATGGACCTTAAAGGTCATCTAGAACTAACCCCCCCACTACCATGTGCAGGGATACCTCTCACTAGGCCAGGTTGTTCAAGGTCTTAAATTCTGTGCTACAGCATTTACCTTTGCCAGGCATCTGTGGTCATGCCCTTTCAGTGGTATTGTCATTGCTTGTGCCAAAAATGTTGGGCTCTCCCTACACTCTGCTTCCAGCCCAAGTGAGTTTTGTGATGGGCCTGGTTGGTACCAAATATTTTTATTCTTTGTGCATGATCAGACATTACTGGTGATATCTTTTGTGTCTAAAGACAATAGGAAGAGAAGTGGTGTGGTTAAGAAAAAAAGTAAAAATTACTGGCTGCAGGTGTGTATTGACTTCCACTTGAGCCTCCCTGGTTACTCCAGCTAATTAAAATCCAGGTGTTCCCTGTATCACATGCCTGTCCCATCCTTGTGTTCCAACCCTCTTTTTGGCACTGAACAATGAAACAGTTCAGGGGGGTGATCCCTTTTAGGATTTTAGACTAGTTAGCAGCTGAATTAGCTCCTTGTACTACTCCTTGGCACGTGTACTGTTGTAGAGGTTGCAGGGCAGATCTAGAAGTATGATGAGGTACTGTAGGACTAGACTTGACCTTGCACTTGTAGTAGCCATGTTTGATGCCTGTAAAAATAAATATATAAATCTGTATGAGGTACCTGCATGAGTCTTGGTTGATAACTTCAGTGCTGTGCCAGGAGAGCGCTGTCCTGGTAACATTCCTGCAGCCTAAAGTGCCCATGTAGGTGTGTGTCAGCCATGCAGAAAAAACTTTGATCTCAAATGATCCCACGCAATTTCCCCAGTACATACTGTGGGAGTTAAGGTGTTTGTTTTACTTGACAACCTGAACTTGCAGAGGCTCCATTTGTCTTTTGCTCAAACACATTGTGGCTTGGATTTGGATTTAGTTTAAACAAATTGCAACAAACTGCCTCTTCATGTTATGTGAAGTTTTTTCATGAAAATAAAAGGATCACTTGTGGATTACTGAAAGTGTTGCAATTTGAAAAGAGCCATGATGGGGAGGAGACAACTTTCTGCTTGAAGTAGGAGAAGAGTTTTCATGTCTCTTCTCATTTAGGTCTTTTAATGGTCCTTTCAAAACTTGTGCAGGGATTTGGTTCACAGTGAACTTCTGACGTTGTTACCAGTGTGAATCAAAAGCTGGTATGAGAGATTGCTCAGGAAAGTGCACAATATGGTCCTTGATAGGAATTATGGGTTTTGTTTGGCTTTTCTTCTCTACGTAAATGAAGATGAGGGTAATACAAAACCAAATCTATTTGAAAGGTAATAGGAATGTCAGTGAAGCAAGTTTGATATTTGATGCATCATGACTGTTACCAAACCGCTTTTTCTTTTCTCTCTCTGTTTTTTTTTTAAAAAAAAAAAAAAACCCAAAACATTGTTTACATTGATATTAGCCAGAAGACCTTTCATGAGTCCCAACTCAAGAGTTCTCTGCAGGGAAAGGAAAAATCCTTGAGTGAGCTGTAAGTCGACAGATTTGAGCAGGGAAGGTGAAGATGCAGTGGGAACAAGAGGCAGTTTCCTCCTGAGTTAGTTGATACAATGTCTTTGCTAAAGTGATGGCCCACTTGCATGCGTTAGTTTTCAGTGCAGCTCCAGGATGGGATGGGAAATAGCACTGGAGTTAAAACTCCATGGAGCATGAAGTATTTGTGGCTCTTAGTCTCTGTGGTGTTTTTCTTCACCCCCCTTTGGAGCAGAGGAGGTGATCTGATGTCAGGGGAGGGGGTGGTGTTTTAGTGTCAGAGAGATCACATGTATGCAAGTCATCTTTATCCCCAGCTTTCTTGTCCCTTAGCTTGGGAAGCCATCCCACAACTTCTGTCTGTGCTGGTGTGTACAGAGGGAGGGAAGGACAGGAAAAGTCATGCTCCCATCAGCCTCCTGAGAGTACTTTGTGTCCCCGGGAGTGTTAAATTTGGGGTCTTTTCAAAGCAATAGGTGCTGTACAGGTGAGTCAGCCTTTTGTGCTAAGGGCCAGGTGCTTGGTTTATTTTCAAGCTGGCATGCTAGGGCACACGGGCATTCATCACATTTGTAAACACTCCTCAGAGCTGAGGAAGGCTTTTGTCTTGTAACCGGTTTTCCTTGATGCTCTGGGAGTGACTGGCTTGACGCATTTTCCCCAGGTGGCATCAGCAGCCTGTGAAACACAGAGGAAGCATTTCTGCTCTGTGACCTTTGCAGCAAGGTGATCTTCAGGGAGGACAACCAGGAGTGAGTGTCTGCACTTTTGGTACTGTGCCCAAATATGTACACTTTTGACTCCAAAACGGGGAGTGAAAGGCTCCATGTCTTGGACCAGTCCTTGGGCGATGCAGTTCTTGTCCTTGCTTTTCTGCTGTATGTGAATTTGATGGTTCATAAGTCAGTCCTGCAGAGCAGGAAGAGATACTTTTTAGTTTTGGCGGTGGAAAGATTGTTGCTGGTGTCAGGAGTGGAGCAGATCAGGTTGTGGTCTGTTGTGCTGAGTTTTATATCAAGTTTAGGCTCTCGCTTTCCTCGATGAGTGTTCAGGTTTCCTTTTAATAATCTACGTCTGAATAGTCTAATATTGTTTTTTATAGCATTTTTTTTTTTGAACAAAAACTGGGGAGTATTTGTCTGTAGCAAAGAACAAGTGAAAAGTAGTTCCTGGTGAGATTTCCACATTATTTGGTATAAGTGTGGCCTTGCTGCTGGGTCTGCATGCAGAGGGGAATGTTGGGCAGTCAGTGTTGCTAGGGAAAGCAAAAACTCCAGTTATATGGGATTTATCCAGCACGTGTAGTAAGTGTTTTCTCAAGTGTCTCTAGCTGTTTTTTTTTTTTCCTTTTCTCCTTTCTGTGTAGTGAGTTTTTTGTTTGCTTTCAGTAGACCATTGTCTTGAGGGCCCTGGTCATGCAAACAGTAATGAACAGGCTTTTTGTTTACTGGTGATACCTGTGAGACTGTTCAAATAAGTATATGGAGCTGAATCCAGGACCTCCTTAAAGCCCACCAAATACTGAGGGTTTGTTTCCCCTCTTCCTTGAGACCTCAATTCCCAGAGGCCTGTGAAGCTGGTTCACCTCTCCCAGTAGTGACTGATTGAAGGATTAGGCCATTTTTTCATAGTAAAAAAAGACCTGAACGTATTCACATTTCAACATGTTATGTCTGAGAATGTACAAACTGCAAGCTGTTGTTTAGCCGCACATTTTTAGCTTATTGATGATGAAGTCTTGAGTGTTAACATGCCTGTTAAATGGGTATTTTGGACATGTGAAAAGTGACTTAATTGTATATTGTCAAAACTAAAGAACCTCTTTTGGCTTCGCCATTTAATAGACCTCACTTGAATCTGGTTTTGATAAAAGCTGCCAAGCAGAAATCACATGGCTTTGTCTTCCACTGTTCACTGCTGTGTAGGTGGGGGTACGAGGCAGGTGCTGGTGACAGTTTGAACTGTCAGACTTTGTGCCCAGAGTGACAATTGCTGCCTCTCTAGCAGAACCTAAACATGCATTATCCTATTAGTGCATTCACATCTTTATGCAATTAATCATATTACGTTTAAGCTGCCTCCACTGCGCGCGTTCCCACAGTTTTAACAGTTTATCATTTAAAGCCTATGAGAATTTGACTGAGATTCAATTCCACCTGTACAGCCTGGGCAGCAGTGGAGTGTGATTGTATCTGTGTGGTTTAAGTGCAGCTGCCCTGAGAAGTGAGAGTGCTCCAATCAGTATTGTCAAGGTCTTCAGCAACCAGATAAGAGGGAGTGACCAGCAGGAAATACTCCTTTGTGGGGGAGAGTCTTTGTTCCATGAGAACACTTTCAGATAAGAGGTGAAAATTGATAATCTTGGCATTCGAGTTGCCTTAAAATTACATAAGGACTGGTCAGCAAGGAAGTTTCTGTCCAGTGTATAATACTGATTTCTGCAGAAATCCCAGTATTTCATGGGTGCCTCAGTTCTATCGCTTGAAGGTTTTGCAGACAAGTACTTGCCAATTCTGGAAGCTGTTATATATATTGCTGTTAAGGTGATATTTTGGGGTGGAGTATTTTTTTTTGAGTAAGCATCTATGTCTTAAAACTGTCTGAGTCATGTATTCTATTCTTTAATACAAAATGGTTTTGAAGGCTCAGCATGTTGTAGTGGTTGGGATATGCCACTAAGCATAAAGAGCCATGGAAATACCTACTGAAAGCAGGGAAAAGAATATCATTTATGTCCTTAGGATCACTGAATTAATTTACACATTTATTTATTCCTAATGACCTGGGCAACCGTTGTTTGTAATGTGATTTAAGTAGGGTGATGGCTCCAGTTTTAGGCCTGACATCCCCCTGCCCCAGTTAACTGAGAGCAGGTGTTGGTGGCAGGGCAGTAGGTAATGGTTGTGCTTCATCTGTACAAACAGGACTCATTTCTTTCTCTGTTGGGTTCAGGTATCTTGGAAACGTGGCCTGATCTTTCTGATTTCCATCACCAACTGTGGCATGTTTTTCACCAGGGAGTTTTGTTAAACTGGTTAACTTTGTGCATTGGATTCATGTCCTGCTGCAGCGAGTGTCACCAAACTCGTTTTACAGGGTTTTCCAAGGAAAACACCCAGAACAGTGTTTTCTGCTCTGGGTAGACTGGTGGACTGTAAATGGCTTTTTCAGTTGAGCTGTAGTTGCTATTCAGATACCTGAGTTGCACAATAGCACAGTGACTCATGAACCACAGCCTGTGTCCCTAACTGGATTCTTTTCAGGCTTTAATTGTTGGGTGCAATAGCCAGGGTGCAATCTTCAGTATCTACAAGCAACCTATCTTTTCCTTATCTTTGTATTCTTTTGTTTTATTTTCACTAGTAAACTTGACTAGTGGTTTGTGCTTTGTGAGAGTAGGGAATGCGATCACTTTTCTGTAACATCCTAATGTTTCTTGGAGAAAATGCTGGTAAACTATGGAACACCTTATACATCTATCCAAAATGTTGCATGTGGTTTCAGGGGGTGAAAGCACCATGGATTGCCCTTAAAAAGCTGAAAGTTAAGGAAGTAGCTGAAGTTGACAGGAATCTGATACCTTTAGAGAAATTACCAAAATGTGTTATAAATAGCAGGAATATAAAACAGCATTATAAAATGATGAGAGTAGATAATTCAGTCTGGTATCTCCTTAGAGATTCATTTTTGGGTAGAGAGAATTAAATATTTTGCACACGTGCAGCTTGCTTTGGTCTAGAAAGTGAAAAGTGGTCAATGTTATATGAGCACCCCAAAAATGTCAGGAATTGGAGGGGTCATTGCTTTCTGAAAAACAAATCCTTTGCTTTTTTGTTTCTCCACTAGATCTCCCAATTGTTTGTCATGATGGATTTGCTAGTGGCTATTGCTTTCTGGAAGGATCTTTAGAATCAAAAAAATCATATGTAAAATAGATGTGTTGATTTTTAATTTTTATTTTTTCAGTAGATGGTTGTGAAAAAATCCATTTCATTATTGTGTACAAGCTTACAATTTGATTGAGACTAGGAGCATATAAAAACCATAAAATTCTGTGTTTCGAACTTCCTAGGGTTGTGTGCTCAAGGGTGTTCTCCCCTGATTTGTTTTAATTTGACTATTCTAGTGGCACTAGATAATATCAAGCATTTATTGTATGTGATTTATATGGATAGGGAAAATACTATTCACTGTTTCTCAGGCCAGGAACAATGTTCTTTGCACGTGGCCTTTAATACAGTTGTGAGCCTAAATAAATGCTGCTTTTGAATACGTGCACAGATCCTGTATAATTATGGAGCAGTGTGGTTTGCTATGAGAGAACCTGCAGCATTGTGGAATGCTCCTCAGCTGATGTTTGGATAAAACAGATCATTCAAGTATTGTCTGGAACCGATCATCTGAATCTTGGGCCAGTTTTCCTTTTCCTTACGTGTTTTCAGTGGCTCTTCAGGTAATCAGAGAGAGTAGTGGGCTGTGGTGGCACAAAGCATATGGATGTAGCCATGGGTAATGGTGGGCTTTGGTTGTCTGTGTGATATTTACAGCTGAGTAGTGAATGGGAATGGAGAACTCCTTCTTTCCCAATAACATTACACAGAGATAGGAATGAACAAAATGAGTAAGTTAGACCTGTTCCACAGAGGGTGGCAGGTGGGGTTTGTGTTAGAACAGGCATTCAGAAATACTCTTCCAGGCTATTTCCGCACATAAAAATGAGCCACACACAAAATCCCAACAATCTGTACTCTGAATTTGCTGTACATGGGAGGAACTTCACATGATGAGGAACAGATTTGTGGATATTTATCTGACTTCAAATCATTTGACAACAAATTGATCATCATCAGCTCACCAGTGTGTGGAGGCAGCTGTGTCCTCCTCCCTCTTGTCCCAGTGCCTGCATCCACTGCTGAATAACTTCACTGGGGTGTTCTGCTTTGTGTGGCTTGTGGCAGAATGGGTGCTGAGATAAGTCCTAACTGAATGTATTTTGTTAAAACTTTTTTGCTTTTGTCTTTTTGATCCTCCATTAATACAACCTGTCTCACTTCTTGCTGCCTCTGTGCAACTGATTCTCCTTGTTGCCTTTCCTATTAAAAAACGCTAAAAGGTTGAATACGCATCACCAATTTTCATCATGATAAAATTCTTTGAAATGTGCTGCAACTTTGAGGGAACAGCTTGTGTTACGTCTTTGCAGTGGTGAGTAATGTGTTTGCTCACTTTGTCCTTTGTGTTTGATAACCTATGAAGCTTCCTTCACCTTCACCAGAGTAGGGCTGGGCTTTTATTCCCTGCAATCTGTAGGAAGTGGTTGAGATGCCAGCATAGCTAATGAAGGTCTGACATGTACTCCTTACTTTTAATAAAAAGTAGTTGCATTGGATATGACCTTACAATTTAGCTCCAAAAAGTTTGCATGGCCTTCACCAAATGGTTTAAATGGTAGTGTAGCAGTTGCCATTTATTTTTGAGCTTGAGGAAAGAGCATTTTTTAGAATGATTAAATTTAAAATGGAAAAAAAAAAAAATTCCCTACCATGCTTTGAGTAGGTCAGGATTTCTGCCACCCTTAGAAAGGAAATTGAAATCTGACCTGCTCAATGGCCAGGGTGGGATGGGGGAAGGTTTTGGTGTGTTTATCTTTTTTTTTTTTTTTTTTTTTTTTTTTTTTTTTTTTTTAGAAAGTCCAAAGATTTTTTTTTTAATTTTTTTTTTTTAATATTTGCTGCACTGGCCATGTATTGTATGTATATTGCAGGGTATTTCAAGACATCCCTGAAATATTTTTCATGCTGTGTCCCACCAAGAATGTAATCTTAAGGTCTCCACTGTTTATGAAGCACAGTCTATATTTTATCTCATGCTGAGAAAAGATGTGATAATGGTTGTTTGGGGATTATGTGAAAATGAAGTGAGGAATGACCCTTAAAAATTGGTAGGAAGTGGGAGATTCCCAAATGAGACCAGAGAGGCCAGGAAACTGAATTGCTGCTGTGGAGCTCTTCTAATGAATATCATCTTTGCACTTAAAAATGGGGGGAATTGAAATTGGGGAGGGAAAGAAGCATTTAAAGAAAGTGCAGTAAAAATCTACTGGGTTGCAGGAATTAAAGCTAAGTCTGTAACTTGGGGAACTTGTCTTTGTGCTGCAGTTTCAGGGAGTGCAGGCACAGAGCCCAAGAAGGCACAGGTGCCTGTGCTGCTGAAGATGGTCAGTGGATCGATAGTGCTGGGAAGTGATCTGATGTCAATGAGTTTCAGGCACAAGGCAGCACAGCTTCTCCTAAATAAGTGGCCCATTGTAACAGGAGATGCTCGACTTGATTTTGGCTTCATTCTTTACATCTCCTTTAACTTTTTTAGGTTAAAAAAGAAAGTAGATTTGGCAAAACATTTCTTTTTAAAACATACTTGCCTAGACTTATTTCTTGAAAGATTAAGTCTGAATTTGGATGAAATATGGCAATAAAGTGTTAGGGCATTGCATTTTTTGTTTCTTTTTCTTCCTTCTGATGAGCTTTTCTGCAACTTAATGTTCAGAATAATTTAGGCTCTGCTCTGTGAGGTATGAAAGGAGTTTGAAGAGATCATTCTTCCTTCTCTGACGTACAGCTATTCAAATTGCAGTAATAAAGCCAACAGAGATTTAGCAAGTCATTCTAAATGGTACTTTAGGGCAGGGAATAAATAATGCCCCAATCAATTGAAATTTTAGTAGGGAACTGGGATATGATGTAAAATTACCTACATTAATCTAGAAAACTCATGTGATCTCAACAGCAGAAATACTACTGAATCCTTAATATTCAAAGGCTACTGGTGCTTTTGGTCTGTCTCACTGAAAAGGCAGCAGAGTTGAAAAGCACTTTGTTCCCTGGGGCTGGATTGGTCTGAAGAGGAGGGAATGATGATTTATTGAGTCATGACCACCACCTTTTGCTGCAGAAAGGATTTTTTTCATGCTAGTAGAGTGTATCTCCACATTAAATTGCATGTCCTATCTGAAGTAGGACAAGCTGAGGATTCTTACTCCAGTTTTCTTGTGTGTGTTGTACCAGCTGCCAGACAAGCAGAATGGTGTGATCTTACCTTCTCTCTTTCCACAATGTAAAAAAAAAAAAATGATCCAAGTGAATCAAGGTTGGGTCTCAGACATATATGTATTATGGTTTATGCCAGATAAGAGAAATTAATTGCTTTTTCATAGAAGAGTAGTAATCTGTGTTTAATTTGGGAAGACTGCTTTAGACTGATGGCTAAGAGTGATTACTGTTATGAGCAGATGGTTGAATACTGAAAGAAAAAATTTAAAGGCAGACAAGCATAGCCCAGATGTTCTAAGATGCATGTAGTTCTAGCTTTTCTCTCTTTTTTTTTTCTTCCTAAGCTGTTGTTGTTTCAGAATTTCAGTTCTTAGAGCACATAACCAGGACCATAGATAAGCCTGGAGCCATCATCTTCTTTACCAAAACTGGTTACTTACTGAAGACAATCAGGTCATCAAATCCTCCCCTTGTTAATTTACAAAACTTTTAAAAACTAAGTAATGTTAATTTTTTTTCAAACTACTTTTTCATCCCGCTGCTCCTGTTGATTCTGATTCCAGACCCCCACTATTGTGTCTGGTGGGAAGTACAATTTCCAGTATACAGTTTTACTCTGTTGGTTGGACTTGTTATAGTTCCAGTAGCTTTTCCTGAAAAGCCAATCTTCCTAATCTTGTGGTCATCTAGTTGCTTTTTTGTGCATTTATAGGATGAGCTCATCTGTTTTGAGTGTGATTGACCAGAACCACACTGGTCACTTCAGGTTAAACCTCACATCCTGCTGGTAACTCCTTCAAACACCAGCAGCTCTTCTGCTGCCGCCTTGGGTTCCGTGTGCCTTTTGCTGACTGCAGCACGTGGCAGGGGGAGCACGAGGTACTATTTAAATGGTATAGAGCTTTCTCTACTTGATGCTCTGTAAGTCATGAGCTCTTAGTGACTTTGTGACTTGTTTAAATGCATGATTTTTTTTTTCAGTTGTGTTGCCTTCTGTTTCTATTGTGGAAGGCCTTGGCTGTAAAATAATTTTGTGTGCATTGTGTAAAATATTCTGCAATGATCTGTCACAGTCTTTTGGCTTTCTTGTTTTTAGCAATTAAAATAAAAATAGTATTTACCCTCTGTCTGCTACCTCAGGTATTATTACATTGCTTGTGTTTTAACTGCTTATTGACTCAGCTTTTTAGAGGTGTCTCGATCAAGCAGCTTGTAGTGTACCCTGAAATAATGATGGACTCTTTTTGGGTCTTTTTTCTCTCTTTGTACTTGTGGATCAAAATGAACTAGCTGGGTATGCCCCAAAAGCTTTGGAAGAGGGAAGGAGAAATTTTAATAAACAGCATTGGGTGCTGTTGATTCAGAGACTGGGAAGAGAAGAATAGCTTTATATGCCCTCCCACCCTGTGGCTATCTCTGGGATCTTAGTTTAGGGATTTTTGTTCAAACTGTAACCTGCCTATGTGTGCTGCACCCAATGGGAGAGTTTATCTGGGTGTAAAATAACCCAAAAGATAACTGTGTGGCTGCACAAATGTTATTCTGGCCTATGGGAGAGGACAGCAGGGGAAGGACAGTGCACAGCAGTGCAGGTTGCAGCAGCTTCTCTGGCACTGGTGCTGACTTAACACAGAGGGATACACTTCTGGTGCTCCCAGCTGAATATATAAACTCAGGGTTGTTTGGAATTTGCTGCTTATCAGAATGGCAGATGATGTCTTAACCTTTGAGTTTGGCCATTCATTTGTAATTACATAAAAAGAAAGAGTTTATTTTATTGTGTTATAAACCAAGATTTATGCAGGAGCTCCCACTTGGTCATGGCAACTTGTTCTTTCAGTCTTTGCAAACCAAGCAAGCTTAATGGTGGGGAGGACATCACTTTGTTAGGCTTTATTTTTTGAGCACTGAGAGGGGTTTCAGAGCTATCCAGGATGAGGATGATGCAGTTATTGCTCCACCAGGCTGTTTTTTCAGTTGTTTTTAATTGTATGTACATACACCCACACTGTCTCTGTGTTTGAATAGCTTGAGGAAACTGGGCTGTGTACTTTTCATGCTTTGAGTCAAACACAAGTCTGTGCTCTTGGCAGGAATTTGGCTTGGTTCCTCCTGATAGCTGGGAGAGATGAGCCAATTCGTAGATTACTCAACAGTATCTTTGCAAAAGATGGGTCAAGATTTTAATTTTTGAGAGACTTTTGAAGCCTTACATGTTTCCCATTGAGACCCCAAACCACTGCTGGTTTTTGGAAAACCTTGGTTGTATGCCTGGCTCTCTGACAGATGTGTCTTATCAACTTTATCTTCTTACTCTGAGATTAGACATGAAATACGGGAGTGTCTCATGACAAACCTTCAGTAATGTGGTCAGGATATCCCATCATGCCACAAATACCTTTTAATGTTTTTCCCCTTTTACCGTAAAGCCGCATTTCCTTGTCTTGTTCCCACATGCTGTTGTTGCACTGTAAAATGCATTGAAAATACAGGACAGAAAGTAGAAGTCTTCTTTCAGATCAAACAAAAGATTTTTTGTGACTGCTTTGGGTCCCCTGAGTGTTTATTTTTTTGTTGCCTATGTTTTAGTTTTTTTCCATATTTTTTCTGGCTTATGCAGGTGTTTGATGCATACTTACTCACTGAGTAAGTGAGTGCTCAGAGTACCTGGGTTAGTAAGCCCTGTAAGCTCTGGGTGCAGTTCAGCCCACACCAGGACTTTATCAAGAAGCAAGAAATGGATATGGAGGGAGAAGGGAGAACATATCTTGTGTGCAGTCTGGTGTGAGATCTCACACTTGTTAATAAGTATGTTTGCCTTGTGAGACAATGGGTGACATTGAGCTGGCTTGTGTCTAAAAAAGTGCAGTTTCTGCAGTTTAGACAGACATGGAAAATTTCATGATTGTGACTTAAGTTCAGGTGTGCAATGGGCAGCTGTTGATCCTGATAACTACTTAATTTGATATTTGCTGAGAACTCTGAAAACTTGCAAAATTCTCATTGAAGGAGAATAAAGCATAATAGAAAAGGTTATTGACACAGTTGAATTATTATTTTAGTGCATGTGTTTGCCCAGTAGACCATAATGGATTTGGAGTAGTTGTTCTGGTACACTGAGTAAATTCTGGGTCGGTTTTGGTGTGCTTAGTCATTGTGAAAGCACTTATTTCTCAATGCCACACAGCTGCTCTTGAAGTGTCAAGAATTGGCCTGTCAAGTACTGGCCTGTTGTTTGACCAAACTGGCAGAATGGTGCTGTAAGACATGTTTTTGTGATTGTGTGCTTAATTGACTAGGCAGCACTATGTCAGAAAGAACCACTTTTATTTAAATACCCGTAGAAATGTTTTCTCTGTATTTTCCAGAGTTAATAACATAGAAGCTTCTTTATTTATTTTTTTTCCCCTAGGGAAAAAGGCTCATCTGTACTGGATAAAAATGATTTAAGTTTTAGCTTGCTGCAAACCTTCTTGTCAGGTCCAAGCTCCTTGAAATAGTTTTGTAGTAGAGATGTTGAAATTCAATGGGTGGTGGAAATATTTGTTTATTATTAATTGATTCAGTATGTCTTTTTTGTTTTTTTCTTTTGAAATGCCAGTCAGTCAAGGCTGTTGTTTGGCTGCTACCTGGTGTGCACTCTTTCTGGTGCAGTTGAGATGAACTGGTCTGTATAGCAGAGTATGTCCATGGGAGTTTGGAAAATAGGGTTAACTGTGGCGGAGCGTCTCCTAAATTTTTGAGATATCTCAGCTCATTTAACCTCCTCCTTTCTGCAATACAGAACAGAACTTGTCTGACCAAAAAAAAAAAAATGAAACAGAGGTGGTGTGCAGGCATCCTTTTCCCAAAAGATATGAATGGTGTAGAAGGAGGATTGTGTTCTCAGCAGCTTGGCAGATGACGTTGAGAGCTGACATAACACAGATACAGGCAGAGCACCGGAGTCTCCTTTTGCTTTTGCTTTGTTGCTCGAAGGAGGGGATTCAGATCAGCTCTCTGGAGTCTTGATACTTTTGAAAAAAGATGAAATGTTAGTGAAGCAGTCTCTGAGATTTTGTGTCACAGTGTGTGTGACTGGGCTGAAGAGAAGGGAGCTGCAGACAACTGCAGATAGCTTATCAACAGTGTTTAAAACCCCAAAATTCTCATCTGTTGATTGATAGAGTTGTGATTTCTGCCTGAAAGCTGAGCTGTGTCCTATTGCTATGCCAAACTGTAGTCCCAGCATGGCACGTGGGCTGCCTGTGAGATTTGTTTATTTACTAGTTGAACACAGGACCCATTGTAGGTTTTTTGGCCAAATAAGGTTTTGAGAGCATTCTGAAGTTGTCTCCTTACAAGGTGAGAACAGCAAAATCCCCACTGGTAGAACTGCACAGAATCTGAACAGGAATGAGAGAAAGAGTAATTGGTATCACTTTCTCCCAACTCCCTCTTTTACTTGGCAGTGTGGGAAGAGATGGCCCAAAACACACAGGCAGCAGCTACTGCAAATACTCGAATAAGGGTTTGTGGATTCCTGAAGCTGAGGTGTGAAAAGACTGATTTTTATCCCTAACTCCCTACTCCCTTCTGAAAGCCCCAGAATAAAGGATCTCTTGAGCTCCTTTATTCTGAGGCTTTCAGAAGCACTTGATGTCACTGGAGTCATGCTTCTCTTTGCTCTGCTTTTGGTTCCTATCCTGTAACATGGAAAAAAATGGCTTTGGCTTGTTTCTTTTGACTCATTTGGATCACAGAGGTCATGGCTGCTGCAGACTCCAGGAAGAACCTGCCTTGTAGGCTGTGTCTATTAGTCCATCAGCCCAGAAAATAAAGCTGCAGTGGCCAACTGCAAATAGTTGATGAGCTCTTGGCTATGTGGCAGAAATCACTGTGGCTTATTAAAGGTACTGAAGGCTGTGAAATAAGCAGGTTTGACAGCTGCTCCCTCCAAATTGGGCTGTTCTTGTCTCAGTTCAAGAATCACTGCTTGAGAATATCAAATTGTCTAACCCAAGCTAAGCATGAAGTTTGGGAATGCTTACCAGAAGCACCTTTGATTTTAAAAATTTAGATGTCATTCTGTAAGGTTTCTCCTGTGTGTTTTCTACTGTTTTTTTTAACATTTTCTCCCCATAAATCAAGTCATTCCCTTTCTGTAAGTAAATTTCCCTCTGATGTCAAAATTGAGGAACAAGTGAAAACACATCATTTTTGCTGATTCTTTCCATTCCTCTTGTTGTTCAAGTCTTGGCTATGCATTGAAGACTGTATTGTTATTTTTTAATTGAAACTGTTTTTTTCTGTAGTAGAGAGGATTACTTGTGTAGTGAGTTACTTTAAATAACAGAAACATCTTGGTTATAAAAGCTGAAGAAAGAGGGGCTTAGAAATTCTAAATATTTGAAACTGTTTAATGAGTGTATCTACTAAGAATAGGCTTTGTAAAGAAGGGTAGTAACTCATTCTGTAGTACTCCTAGTCAACAGCAAAAGCCATAAAGATTTTTTCCTGAAATTATTAATGGCTGTATATCTAAAGTCTTGCAGAATCTTAATATTTCAGAGAATATCTTGTGCTCCTGCTTGTGAAAATAGCTGTTCCTTTAATCTGTTTTGTTTGCTCCCTTGCCAGCCAAGCTAAGAAAGTGAGCAGCACCATCAAGCTATGCTAATGTTGTAAGCCATTTTCATCCTTCAGTGTCCCAGAGGGTTGATTCCTTATCTGCCATCATCCCTGCATGAAGTGTATGTGTGCATGTGTGGGGAGTGCTGGATTGGGCACAAATCTTGTACCCATTGAAGACACTCTGTCCAAAACAAACACTTAGTTCCCAGTAAGTGTAATTTAGTTGATAGATATCTTAACAGCTTTCTGGGGAGGAACCTCTGCTTCTTTTCTGCAATGTACCAAAAGCATTTTTAGTACGATCCTGAAGTCCTTGAACATGAGGGGCTGTAGTGCTGTTTGTACATTGATGTTGCCAACCCATGTAGATGCTTGATTACTTGTTTTCCTAAAAAATGTGGTGTTGCTCTAGACTGCTCAGAGACTGGGCCTTTTATTTAGTATTTCATGGGGATGAAAGAGAAGAACAAGAGAGATAAAACGAGTGTCCATGAAATGAAAATGAGCTTTCTAGTGTTTATTGGTGTTGAAGACCAGGGACTTTATTGTTCCTGGTTGGCATTACTGATAGCTGTCCCTGTTGTCTGTCCATATGTAAGTCCTTGGGCATTTTCTACTGATACCTTCATTGTGATTACTTGTTCTCAAGATACAAACTCAAATCCAAAAGCAGAATACAGATTGCAGAGGCTGTGCAACCTCGGTGTGAAGAGAAGAATCAGCGACATCACACCCCAAGTGTTTGTTTAGATCTTATGTGAAACTGTTGTCTTCAGACATACTCAGTATTGAACAAATGTATGGATGTGATTTTCTAAAGTGTGAATATTTGTCATCATTAGTTTATAGATGTAGCATATCTGCACACATAATACACTTGCAAATGAAAAACTGCCTATGTAAGGCTCCTAATTTAAGCAAACACAGGGCCATCTGTTTTGGCCCTGCTTTGAAGGTGAGTTAAGCATGTGCTTTGGTGCTTTGCTCATTTGGGGAAAGCCATGTATAATGTGTTGGCCAATGAAGGATGTACAGAATGATGTCCTGCTTCCACAGTCAACTGTCTTTTTACTATGGCCAATGGGGAAGAGTTGGTCTTGGAAAGAAATAGAAGGATCTTTTGAACTGATGCAGTCTGTGTGCTCTCTAATACCAGTTGTGGTGTTGGGGGTGTCCCCCTGTGCTATTGAATGGGTTGGGTACCTTTGGTGAAGTCACAGAAACTGCTACGTATCTTTAATAACTAACCAAATTACCCATATAAAAAAAAAAAGTATTTTTAAAGTTTACAGTGCAAGGTAATTTTTTTCAAGCCACATTTTGAAGTCTTTTTTTCAAGATGTGAAAGAATTCATTAAATCCACCTTTATAACAATCTGCCTTCCTGGAGATGACACATGCTCTGGCATTAGCGGTCTGCAGCGAAACCAAGAGGAATTCCTTTGAGCAGGGTTTGGGAAATGGCTTTTTTCCTTCCTCAAGAATCAGATGGAAATGTGTGACCAAACATTGCTATTGGTGGCAAAGCGGCTGCTGTTTGTGGGGGCAAAAGTGACAATCTGCTCGGAAGGAAGTTTGGCATCTAAGTGTATTAAATCCATCTGGAGATGGGACAGCAGGCTGGATATGGACAGAGTCCAGGTCTGCCCTTGACTTGTCCCATACAGCCCCCTTTGAATTCAGAAGGAATTATCTCTGAATAAGTATAAGGGTGGATGTGCATGAGTGCATGAGAATGCAATCACCTGATGTGGGATTCCCATAGTGAGGTGTTGACTCATCTTTTTATGTATGGAAAGCTATTTTGCAGCCTTAGAAACAGTGGTTTCAGTTTGGGAAGGCATTGAAGCACTTGCATGAAGTACTTTTCCAAGGAGGGATTTTTTTCCACAGTCAAGTCCTGTGCAAACTTGAAATGTCTTTGATTTAGGGAAGCGAGGAGTGAAGTAGTTTCAGGTGCTACTGTCTGTGAATAACATCCTGCACATGGAGCTCCTGTTCTGTTGGTCCTTAGGCAATACCATGATATAAAAACAATACAAACACCTGCACTTGGATCCACCTGCTGAGTTCTGTCCTTTTACTCTCCCTACTCTATAACTTAGGAAAAAGGAGGCAGGGACTTTTCTGTGCTTTGGCTGCTGTGTTGAGAGACACACATAAACAGCATGAGCTGCCAAAATGAAGGAGACAGTGAAGCTGTCCTTATGTTGGGCTCCTGCATGCATGGACAGGTTGGGGGAGGAGGGAGAAGCCCTTTCCTTGCCTTGCCTGCTCTCTTGCATTTACTATTGTTTCTCCTATGGTGGGGGCCTAAATTGCTTTCATTATGTGCATTATACTAATTTATCATTATTTTGCTGTGTCCATGTTCCAGCCACTTCTGAATTTTAGGCCTAGTGTGCTAATGAAGTTTGATTTTTCCCTACCCAGATAATTAGTATATATGAATACACTTCGTTTCCTAACTAAAGGAGTTCTGGAGCAGGAAAATGCCCGAGTAAATTCAAGGTTTGCTCTTTAACATTGGCAGCTTCTGTGAAAGATGCAGGCTGAAGCTGTAGTTCTTCATGTGTTAACAACAACAAAAAAATACCTTTTTTTTTTTTTTTAATTGTGAGGCACAATTGTGTTTGTTTTGCACTTTCTAATCTTGAAAACAGAAACTGGCTAAAACTGGTTGGCTCTCCTCGTCTCTGCCTCTGTAAGGACTGGAACCAGTTTAGTTGGGGGTAGGTCAGCAGTGTGAAAGTTTTGTTTAAGATCTTTCTCAACCATGTCAGTGTTGTTTCTCTTAACTTGTTTAGCTTTTGTGCTGGGTTTGTGAAGGCAAAACATGGCTTAGCCCTTAATGTACAACTGTTTTGGCTTCAATATAGCAAAGCTATAAATAGGCACCCCTTTGCCTCCCCAGCAAGGAAATGACTGCAGCAGGTGTTGTCCTCTGCTAGAAATTTGCACATTATTACTAACCAAGTACTTTTTTTTCTTAAAATCAGCTTTCTTGTTACCTATTCTTCCTTTATTAAATGCCAACTGACAGGTCAGCAAATACCTTCTTAAAATCTGAAGTCTTCATTAGGTCAAGAGAAATAAAAGCAGAAAGGTAATTTTGGTTTATTTCTGTGCATCCTCTGTGTAAAGTTTATTTTATGTGCAGTTTATGAAGTATTACCAGAAGGCACAGGAGAGCTCCATAAAGCTTGTGGCTGACTGAAATGGTATTTTGATTCTTTTAGCTTTGCTGGGCTGGAGTTTAGCTCAGGTTTGTTGTAGCAGTTTCTCTGTGATAGGACTGGCAGACACTTCGAAGTCTGCAGGCAAGATTCGTATCCATGCTTGGACTGAATTCTCCTTGCACTGCAGCATCAAGAAAATAAACAGGATTTTTTTGTGCAGCAAGGTGGTTCTTAGAGTAAATCAGAATATTGCAGTCTGGTCCATGTGAAATGGGTTTACTGGTGTCAGTAAATAAGCTTCCCCTTGATACAGACCCCATAGTTTTGTTTGGATTAACGTTTGGTCCCAGCAAAGAGCCAGAGTTGTTTGGGCAGGGAGAATCGATGTGTTTGTGCTGCTTAGGCTGTGCTGTTCAGCCAGGCTGACGAGCCATGGCCTGCTGACATTGGTGGGTGCTGCAGAAATAATGAAATCCAGGGGAGCTGTGCCCTGCAAATAGCAAAAAAAGAGGGCAGTCCTGTGTTTCAGTTCCTGTTTAACATGTGCCTGCCTTTGCACCCCTTCCTTTTTCCCACAGATGTGAGAGCTGCGTGGACCTGCTGTTTGTGAGAGGTGCTGGGAACTGCCATGAGTGTGATACCCCCCTGAGGAAGAGCAACTTCAGGGTACAGCTCTTTGAGGATCCTGCTGTCGACAAGGAAGTGGAAATCCGGAAGAAAGTGCTGAAAATGTGAGTGTCACCATTTAAAAGAACAGACAATTGGATGTTTTTCACGGATCACAATTTAAAAAAAAATGACTTATTCAGTAGTACAGAGGAGATTTTTTTTTAAGTGACAAACCATAAAACTTGACTCCATTTATCATGGAGGGATTTCAGAGAATCTGATTTTGTGCAACAATTGGGAGCTGAATTCTTGATTTAGCCTTGAGGGATTCCTGCTTAGTATTAGAAAATACTGGGTGTTTCTGTGTGGCCTTCTTTGGCAAAGACTTGGCTCCTAAATGGAGATGATTAGATATTGAGGGGGTGAACATGGCATTAGAGCAAGAAACAGGACCTTGATTGTTTTGTTGCCTGGGGACCTGTTCTGAGAGTTGAAGGCCAGTTCCCTTCAAAATCAAAATGGGCAAAAGAGAGTTCACATTGTTTTTTGCTTCACACAGCAATTGTTAGTGGAAATGGTTCCTTACAAACCTAGTGTTACCAGTTTGTCATGGTGATTTGAACACTCTTGGAATTGAGATAAATGAGGTCTAAAATTGCATTTCTCTCCTTGTGGCCAGGAAACAGCATTTTATAAGGAAAATAAGTGTGCCAGTTGGTGTTTTGATAGAAGAAAATCTGATAAATATAACAACCCAGAAAGAGTTGTGTGTGCATAAGTGAACTTAGGGGTAAATTGTAGGCTTGTCAGCTGTTATCTAAGTCTTGGTACAATAGTAAATGAATCATAGGATGTTGCCAAGATGTGGAGAAACTGTGCCACTGAATACCAAGACACTGATGTGGAAAGGAGTAATAATTTTGATGTTGGATTTTAAAGTCTACTGAAGGGCACAGAAGTCAAACTGGAATAAGTCAACTAAGCTCACTAAACATGAAATGAAATTAAGTTAGAAGAGAAAATACTTAGCCCACTTGGGCTTGCCAGATTAGTTTTTAGGAGGCAGAAAAAATGCCCCCAAATTGGAATTTGGCCTGAGTTGGTAGGATGAGATTTTTATATTCCTAGATGTCATGGTCCCCAGATCAGCCAAAATCTCAGCTTTACATCTTCTTGGGAAGAAAGTCTGCATCTTGACTTTTGAAGGCTGTCCATGTTCTAAGCCAGTTGTCCCTTCATCTTTTTACTTTCTCCAGCTCTGAAGAGGTGAATATGAGTGCTGGAATGGTCTGTGGATATGAAATGAGATAATTGTGTAGCATTTTCAGTTTGCTGCTGACATATGCTTTCTGTTGCTGGCACAAAGCCAAACTCCTTTTTCCAATAGGTATAGAAAAGCTTTTTTCTGTGGGTGTTACTTTTGTCTCTGCCTTTGTTTAGAGGCTGGCTGGGAGTTACTCTATCTTGGCCTCTGTGCTCATGTTTACCTGTAACCCTGGAAAAGGAATTGGCAAACAATAGGCAAAGAGAGCACTGATTTCTTCCAGGCTGCCTCCTTTCCTTTGGAGCGGGCACTTCTGTCTCCCATTAAAAGTTCTGTTCAGTTTGGGAGTCACAAAGCACATATTTGATAAAACTAGATCAATGCTTAATCTTGCAGCCAAAGCCTTGTTGAATGGCAATGGCATCTTTCTGTGTTGTATAAATACTTCTTTCTCTTCTCTTCTCTCAAAGATACAATAAAAGAGAGGAAGACTTTCCCACTCTAGATGAATATAATGATTTCTTGGAAGAAATAGAAGAAATTGGTAAGTCTTAATGCTTGCATTTTTGATGTGCTGTGCTTATGAGACCATAGGCTTTTATCTTCTGACTCAGCTGCCTGTGAGAATGTCTAAGTTCAGTTTCTGTAATATGATTTATCATAGTATCAGATTTTTATCTAATTACTTTTCTTCTGGATTTTAATCATATTTGTTGAACTGTAGGACATTGTTAAGTAAAACTTTTTATCTGCAAGGAAAAAAGCCACAATCTGAAGAGGAAGCAGTGCTTCATAGCTGGAAAAGAAAGGCTTGCAGGGGACTGTCAATGCTGCACTGGCAAAGATTAAACAAAGAATGGAGAAATTGAAATTTTCATTATATGCTTCCATTAGCTTTATCTACCATGACAGAAGCCATATGGTGTCTTTCATCATTTTTGCTTCTGCAAGTACAGTAGTTGGAGCTGCTTTGAAGCTGATGACCTTACATACCACTGTGGTAGCATTTTATGTTGCTGTGCAGAAGGAGAAGGTTTAGGAACAGACGTTGATTTCTTTCTTTTTGGATTAGCTGAAGTAGAACTTTGCCCTTTGGGGAAGGGACAGTGTTATCAACAGAGTTAATTTTTTTCTTAGGGTGACTTGTGATTTATGGTGGAGTGATGGGTTTTGCTTAGAAAAACAAGGATGTGTTCAAAGGAGTGACTCCTAAATGGTTTGTTCTTGGTTTTTATGAGCTTCTGAGGCTTTTCTTTTTTTTTGACCTGGAGGAAGAAGAGGTGACTTAGAGCATACAGGAGGGGCAGTGAATGTGATTTGGAGGAAACTATGGAGATGCCACTTTTCCTTCAATTCTCAAAGGAGCCCTTGCTCCTTTTTACACTGTGCTGTTTTGTAGAAATGTATCTGATACACTTACTGCTGTGAGCAATGTATCATGTTTTTGTTGGCATCAGAAGGCTGAGGCTGGGAAGCCAAATTGTGTGGCTAGGAAACACCAGTCACACTCACATGGGTCCAAATACTTGGAGGAGATGATGTGGGTGTAGCTTTGTTTGTATGTTTTTTGGAATGGTATGGGGGAAGGGGGGAGTGAATAGAAAGAATGGCCAGAAGATCCTGGAAGAATCTGTGTGTATGTGGAAAGCAAAGCTGCATTTATTTATGTGGCATTAAATACAGTTTCCCACTTAACTGCTGTTACAGGGCTTCTCAACATCTGTAATAAGGAAGTTGAAGTTTTGCCTGAAATTGTCTGAACATCATGAATTTGTGCAGGATTTTGTGATTCTACAGCTCTTGGGATTAGGTGGTTACATTGCAAATGGTTCCAAAGCCTGTACTGGGAACTTGGTTTAGAAGCAGCAGAAACCTGGCTGGTCTTAGTAACCTTACAAAAAAGAGTGAATTGGCCAATAATTGTTTTGGCCCTGTAAATACATAATGAAGAAGCTTGATAGAGTTTTCAGGAATTGGAGTTAGTTACCTGAGAGGGATGCCTAAAATACTAAAAGAATTGGAGATCTATCTGCATCCCAGTTCCTTCATGTAGTAGCCAGGGTGATGAGAGGAAAGAAGGGGTGCAGTCATAAGGCTCTTAATTTTCACTGTCAGTGGGTTCATTTGTGATCCACCAGCTCCAGACAGATCCCAGAGGCCAGGTTACATTCAACACCACTACTTCAAGCAGGAGTTCAAGCTCTATTCTCTCTCCCTGGTGACAAAGCCTATTGGACATGTCTCCCCAAGCCCATGCCTGCTGTGCTCCTGAGAAGAATTCCCCACCTGGCAGTTGTTTGGTGTGTTGTGAGGTGTTTTGAGCCATGATAGTGTGCCCCAGCCAAACCATCTGTAGCTAAGCCTATTGGAGCCCTCAGAGAGAGACCAGGCTGGAATTACCCTGACCAGCTTCACCTGCCCCTCCACCTTCAGGTGTAGCAGGTTAGCTCCTGGAGGGGTTTTAAGCCCAGTCAGAAGGTTCAGTCAGGAGAGAGAAGAAGAGGAGAGAGGTAGGACAGGATTGTAGCTGCTCCCTGTCCTTTGCTGTCTGCTTGCTTGGATTTCCTGGACTAACTTGGCTGCTGCTCACTGGATGGGTTTTGTTGCTGTTATCATCTTGATTCTGCTTGCCTGGATTTGGAGCCTCAAGGACTGAAAGGTACTGAAAGATAAACTGTGCTAAATTGAAAAAGAATTGGGAAAAGAAGAGGCTGAAAAACTAAGTACCAAGACAGCAAGGAATAGATAAAAAGGGCTGTGCTGCGTGGGACTAAAACTAATCTTATTTCCTGAAAAATGCATGTGGAGCTCTCAGACAAAGTAGAGACACCAATCAAGTAATGTGTAATCTCATGCACAGCAGCTGCTAAATGTATATATACTGTATTATGGAAAAGTTGTAAAACGTATAAATACTGTTGTTAGGTAGAAGTACTGTGTTAAGTAAGTGAAAAGTATAAGCAAGTAAAATGTGTATGTACTGTGTTGGGTATAAATAGAGTAAAATGTATAAGTAGAGTAACATGTGTAAGGTGTATAAGTAGTGAGTAAGATGTAAGTAGTAAGATGTATAGGTGAACTGTATAGGTTATCTGTAAGTATGTAAAAGTAGGTAGAATATATAAGCAAAATATACAAGAAATGTATTATGTAAAAATTGGAAGATGTGTGAGTTCCTGCATGATGCCCAAAGAAGTGATGCATATTTTAGAGAACTTTAAAGTTTCTGCATAGTCATAATGATTGCTTGTACAGAAGTGCTGAGTTCCCACATTGGTGTGACTTTTTCCAATGCATGTTGTGAATGGTGTGACTGAACAATGTGTTAGAAGTGTCTTTGACTCTATGATAATCACATGTTACTTCTAAGTGTAGTTCTTTCATTTTTGTGTGTCTCTGAATTCCCTGCTTGCTTGCTCATGTGAAAAACTGGGCTGCAAGATGGAAAAGAAAGGATGTGTGAGGCAGTTTTGCCTTGTGAAGCCAGCCTTTGGCAGGTTGGCAGTAGCTGGTGGTGGTTGTTCAAGCTGCCACATTGGGAAGGCAGGGAGACAGGGAACTGTATTTCCCCTCCCTCTGCCCCAAACTTTCAGTTTTTCTGTGAGATGGTCAAAATGAATCTTTAACTTTTTTTCCTCTTTGCTGGAAGGTTTTGTTTCTGGAGTTGTTGTGGGGGCTTAAATGAAGTAGTTGTTTAGCAGAGACAAAATGTGAACATCCTGTATAGGTGTATTTCATGTGACCCTGATTCTGATAGGTTTTCTAAATATTTCAGGTAGGTCAGCTCCAAAACTTGCAATGGAATGAGGCAGAGCAATTGCTGACCTCACTTGAAACACATTTTCCCCCTTCATATTAGCTGTTTAATACCTACAGACCTTTTTCTGTTGAAATAGAAGAGTTGGGTGGTGCAGCAGCAGCACGTGTGTGTGGGAAGGTCAAACAAACATTAGGGTAGTCACCTTTAAAGATTTCTATTACAAAAAACACGTTTTTGAAGTGGTTTAGAGTGTAGCCACTGAATAATGCTTTGGGCTAAAATGTGTTAAACAAGGCTTTAAATAAAAACCACATTTTAAAGCAAGTTTTCCCCAGAAGAAAAATCAGTTGGACAATTTGAGAACATTGTAAACACAGGTTGTTGTCATTAGCACAAGGAATAAAAATAAAGGGTTAAAACCTGCCTTTGGGAAAGGTGTGGACAGCATGTATCTGAGTGGGTCAGGTCTGTGCCTATATGGTGAGAGAGGCATGGTTGAACCTTTGAGTGTTGCTACAGGTTGCACTCTTTGGGCACAATGTGAATTCGCTTGCTCTTTCTACAAAGATTTCTTCTTCCCCAGAGTATCTCTGTAGCCGTTTTTCCAAGCGTTGTGTGTGAAGCTCCTGGGAGCAGGACCCGCCTCCCAGCATGTGCCTGGCACCTTCTGCTGGTACCTGAGTGAGGCCCCCGGGCATTACCGCAACACAGTTGTTAGTGGTAATTGCTGCTTTTGAAAACATTCACTGCATTCAGCTCCGAAGGAGGCTGCTCTTATTTGTGTGTTCCTGTATCTCTCTACTCCTCCAAGACTATGCAACACCGGCTGCCTCCTAACTTGTCTTGCTCAGAACACTTATCTCACAAGTGATCCTTGGATAGAAAGGGTTTTGCTGTCAGTGATCACTTGTGGGTTGTGCTGTTTATTGTTTTGTGGTTTGGTTTTTTCCCCTCTGTGTGTGTGTTCTTGAGGATGGTGTTGCTGGTCCTGGCAAAGGCAATAACCCAACTGGAAATTGAGCAGCTTTATCAAAGATCTGTTTCAGTCATCTCACGTGAGCAAAGATTTCACACTTGCAGCCAAAATGGTCTGTCTTAGACTGATGGGGACTGAGTGATTTCAATCATTCATTACCATGCAGTTTTTCTGGAAAAATTATTGACTCAATAAAAGACCACTGAGGATAAACAGAACCAATTATTAGTACTTAACTAAGCTTTTCTGGCTTAACTGTGGGTTTTCTTTTGTTTCTGATAATTATTTTGTTATAATCCCAGAAATGTTGGTTGGAAGGGACCTGTTGAATTCTATTCCATTTTTTCTCCCCCTCATCCCTCTCCTACCCCTTCTAAAAGTGCAAGGATCAGGCATTAAAAGCACCAAGAGAAAGTGCCACAGTAGCCTGGGACATCCCAGGCAGACTGAGGATGAGATTGTCTCCCTCTGTAGCACTCTGCCATTCCCAATCTGGGGTTTTATAAAGATGATAATTAAGGGGTTGTTATAGTCGCATGGGAGCAATATTGTTTATAATGAACTAATGCTAATAATTTTAGTCTTAGTCTATAACAGGGAGATTTTGAGGGTCTGAGTCCTGTAGTGCAGTGATATTCATTCATACTTCTATGTCTCTGGACAAATTCATCTGCTGTTTAATTACAATTTTTGTCTCATTTTCTTTTTTATAACTGGGAAAATATTTTTCCATTTGTTGTAGAATTGTATAATCAGTGTTGTTTTGAAAAGCAGAGAAAGTCTCTCTGTAGAGGCTGAATTTCAGAAGTTGGAAGTTTCACCTAAATAGAATGAAATGTTTCACAAAAACACAATAGTCTTCCTGTTATACTTAACAGATGTCTCAAGGCAAGTCATTTTATAAACCAACCAATGTGAGATGGATAAGTAGATAAATAATTGTTGCATACAAAACAGCTTCTGTTTCTTTTCCCTGAAGGGCTTCAGGCTTCTTATATCGGCTTGTGCTATATTTCAACATGGACAAAAATAAGTCTGTCTTCTCTTTGAAACCTTTTCAAACCAGCCATCTGCTTTGCCACTCATTCAGATCTACACCAATATTTTTTCAGGGTAGGTGTAGCATATGAGTTGGGATTTTTAACTCTTTCTAGTTCTAGATTTTTTTTATTTTTTTTTTTAAGTTAAGAATTATATTGAAATTAAATTTCTGGCAAAACTCAAAGCAGGCCAAATAAAAAAAGTGCTGCGTAGTCCTAGCTATGTAAAAGTTAGTGTGTTGAATATTAGCAACTGTGTTCTTTGGTTTTATAGTTGTTGGGTTTTAAATGCCAAGTAACTTGTGGAGGAGACAAGAGAGGGAAATAATATCTTAATTATTTTTTTGTGCCCTCGTGCCCCTTGCAAAACCGACTTGTCAGCTGCATGTGAGGATACAATGGCAAGAATTTGTATTCTATAAATATTGATAAAAAGACGTTTGAAGCGCATGAAAAATTTATTAGAAAATATGTTGAAAGATGTTTCAGCTGGCTGGTTGGCCACTGGTAACCATGCAGTGTCAAAGAGCAGCTTGTTTTGCTGGTAGGTGTTTATTGTAGGAGGGGAGATGCAGTTTTCACTGACTGAAGGGCAGCTGTTGACACTGTTGCTGTGATCCAGGATACACTGTTACACTTTCCACTGTTTTAGTTTTTTTTTTTTTATTTTTTTTTTTTACACTTCTTTTACACTGTTTCCACTCTTACAACAAAATGTAGCTCTTAAGTGTTTCCTCTCTTGAAATGTGGCTAACTCAGTGTGGAGGACGAGATGCTGAGGGCCAGAACAGTGTTCCTCATCCAGAACTATATATCCGTATTCTCTGGGACAAATTTGCTCTGGCCTTTGAGGGTGCTGGAAGTTTGAGTCTGTGATTGCTGGTGTCTACAATAACCTTGAGTGACAGAGCGGAGTCAGTGTGGGATGAGCAGATCTGACTGCTGAAGGGGTTGTAGCTGTGGTTTGGTCCCAGCCACAGCAGGGAAATGAGGGGGGATAAACACTTCCACCTTGCCACGAGCAGTGCAGTGGGCTGTTAGGGTGACTGTGTGGGCAGCTGCTGAAAATGTCTCAAACATTGATGCAGAAACAGATTTTTTTTTTTTTTTAGATAGAAATGTTACTTCCTATGAAGTACCAAAATAAACCCACTTTTGTAAGTAGTTCTTAATAAAGGTAGGCATCTGCATGTGTTCAAAACATTCCTGCTTTTCCCCAGTATGTGTTTTAAATCTTAAACTTCTTGTTTTACAGACCAAATTATGACTAGTTGAACCTATTAAAGGTAATTGAGAAAGAAGTAAAAAAACAAACCCTGAAGGTTTCAAGCAGCAATAGTTACAAAACAGAGATTATCAGCTTATTCCTGGATTTATTTTTAGGGAAGTATTCATGATGTTCAGGAGCCTAAAGGCAATTTGGCATCTCCTCATGCACCTGAAGGTGGCATCTGGGCATCCGGCTAGCACAGCATGGCTCATACGCTATTTCTTTCTTGTGTCGTCATTGAAGAGTTTAGAGAGCTGCTTTGTGGATTTAAGTTGTAGGAAGTGCTGACATTCCCATGCAGCTGCTGTCGTTGCAGAGCCCTGGTCTGGTTATATGCCAGCATTTTCACATGGTGCTTCTTCTCTGCCCTAATACTCAAATATTAAAACTTCTTGTCAGTGGGCAACTGTAGGCTGGAAATTTGGAGGTCAGATCTCCTTTAAATTACTAAACATTAGGGTAAAATAATGTGCTTTACTAAGGAGAGGTTGCTACAACCAGAAAGTGTTTGTCACAATATGAAATAGGAAAATGTTACACATTTTGGAGAAGAGAAAAACCTCAAAACGTTTGGAATAGGTAACTTGCTTCCAAAAACCAAGGAGCTGAACTTTGAACAGCTTGTTTGGGTCATGGCAGTGCCCAGAGGTTCCGTCTGGGATGAGATCAAGACCACAGGGAGAAGTGCTGCCTGTAGCTGTAGTGTGGTGTGTAGGAGGAAGGAACCTTTATTCCGCTTCTGGTTCTTGCCAGTGGGAGATCTCCGTCACAGAGGCCCAGGAATGTTGCTCCTCCAACACAGGAACAGTAGCAAAGTTCCAAAATTCAACTGAGGTGTTGATTCTGAAATTCTTAAAGCACAAACTCAGCCTCTATCTTAGATGTTCCCTCTGAACTGAGGATGCTGGGGTGGGGGCTGGAAGAGTTCACCTGATTCAGGATCCAGGCTGAATTGAAATGTTAGTCCTCTTGATATTGCTTATTATTTGGAAAAGGGGGAAAATAAATATAGCAATTTGGTTTTTTTACTTAAGGTTAGGAAGTTCTTCAGCTGTATCTTGCTAAGCCCTTTTTTGTTGCAATTTGAAGAAATTGAGTATTTTTAATAACAGTACAATGAGGTGATTTGATACTCCTGGAAACAGATTATTCCTGTTCCCATCTGTAGCCTTTAGTTACTTCCCTGGTACCCTCTCTGGTACTTGCCTGACCCCTGTGTTGAGCCAGTTCAGGTTACTGGAGGATTTCTGTTGACACTGCAAAGCATGCAGGGGAGTTCTGGAGTCAGAGCAGGGGAAAGAGTGAGGCCTGTGCCTGGTGAGAGCAGCGTAAGAGTGGGAATGCCTCTCTTGGTGGTAGTGAGCTGGGCTTGTGGAACTGAGCTCCATCCCACTACTCTACCAATTTTAGACCTTCCCATTTCTTCTTCTCTCCATTTGCTCCTGGCTTTGATTTCTTGATGTTTCCTTCTCTGCTCTCACCTGGTTTGCCAGTCTAGGCTACTCTTGGTTTGGTTTACCTAGAACCCTCCTAAATACTCATTTCACCGTGTTACCTGTGGAGAGGATGAAAGAAGGGACAGGATCTTGCCCAAACTGAGATGTGTGTTATCCTGATGAGGAACAACAGACTTCATGCTGCTTCCTTCTGTTCCTCCCTAGCAGCCTCACTGGTACAAATGACTTGGCAGTGGTGCCTGTGCCCAGGGTTAGTTTGGTCCTGCTTGCTTAAAAACCTGCAAAGAGGGAACTGAACCAAAATCTCCCAAGTCCCATGCTGGTGTTTTCACAAGAACCTCCTTCCCTTCCACAGGGTCAGATGTAGCACAGTCACTCTGTGGTTGTTTCTTGTGAAGGATTTATCAATGGCAGCACAAGTCTCTCTGCTGCTCTTGTAGCCATGTGACAGAGCTCTTGGAGGCTTTGAGTGCTGTGTGTTGGCACTGCTCAGTAGCTTTTAGGCCACGGGCATGAGCCCAGCATCCACTCTGAACGGGG
Source organism: Lanius collurio (assembly GCA_020086605.1). Taxonomy (NCBI): domain Eukaryota; kingdom Metazoa; phylum Chordata; class Aves; order Passeriformes; family Laniidae; genus Lanius; species Lanius collurio. Next base: position 480,641 of record JACBWW010000004.1, read on the forward strand.
ATCACCAAGTGACTTCCCAGTGATAATGGCTTCAACTGGAATTCACTTGACCTACAAGTGAACCAGTGACCTAGAGGTGAAGGGCTCAGGCATTGCATCGGATTACTAATCATCCAAACCATCTACATCTTTCAAGCTGCTGACTATAGAAACTGTTCAATTTCTTGAGATATCGTTTGTGCCATGTGTAGATAATTGGGAATGTTGTGCTTAACTGTGGAGCTTGCTGGCCGACCCTGCTTGCTCATAATTACATGAGATATAGTCTGTCACCATTGAGAGACATCAAAAGAATGTCAGATGACCTATTAATCTGGAAGTATCTGCAGATTCCTCATAATAAAGGTAATTGTATGTTGGTACCTTTTAAGTTATCAAGCAATGTGAAATTTTTTTTGGGTATCAAACAGTCACTGTAGCCTTTGTGCATTAGATATTCCCTGTGAAATGGAATGACTTAATTTCTAACCTTGTCTTAATATGCATGTGTTTGGTCTAGTTTAATTTTACAGGAATCACTGTGTTCTTAGCTATAACTGCTACTTGAAAAGGTCAATGTTTTATGAATAGTATGATGATTATTGATGTGTATCATTAGCAGTGTCATAAAATGGGATGCAAGATTCAAATTTTAATCTCCTACAGATGTGTAAACCTACAGAAACTCTGCTGGCTTTTGTTGAAGTGCAGTGACTTAGCAGATTGTCTCTGTCTTTATAGGGCTTGTTTAAATAAGTTCTGTTACTGCAATGTTTATATCTGGCTAGAAGGGATAGAGAGCATAAGAGTAGTGGGTTTTTGTCATGGTCATGCATGCTGGCCTAATACTTTTGCTTTCTCTCTTTATAATATTTGTACAGTATTTAACTTGACCAACAATGTGGACTTGGAGAATACCAAGAAGAAAATGGAGCTGTATCAAAAGGATAACAAAGAAGTCATTCAGAAGAATAAGTTAAAACTGGTTAGTTAACTTCTCTCTCATACAGTTTTTATTCATTTGTTAAAAAATTAAAGAATTTGTGGAGTACTTTCCTAAAATAATTCAAAGATGAAAGCACTGTGCAGATTTCTTTGTATTTAAATATTGCAGTTGATAGTTGAAATGTAGTTATGCTTTATTTTGGGAAGGGCTTGAAGAGAGGGGCAGGCAGTAGAGCCTGTGTCTAATACATCACCACGGCATGTGTGCTGGCAGTGTCGTTGGACAATGTCCAGGAGAGATGATGTTCATTCCTACACCAGGACAATCGTTCCTTTCTCATCTGAAGGAAAAAAGGAATCCAGACTCAGACATTATGAAGCTCCCAGGAGAGAGTTGTAAAATTGAGGCAAAGCACAGGCCTGCTTTTTGCAAAATTCAAAATGAAAGATGTTGAAACAAACTAAAACTTTTGTTCAAGAGCTGATAACACTAACATCAGGGATATTGTATATATGATCTGTATGCAAAACACTGGGTTCTTTGAAGATTCATTCATTAAATTATGTCTCACATATCATTTTGTTCTTTAAAAATAAACTTGCATGCATTTATTCCTGTAAGAAAAGTTTAATCTGTTAAATATTTTTTCAGCATAAAAATACACATTGTTATCAGTTCTTGAAGGAAAATGTCTGCCCAGAGTGTGACATAACAAGGTTTTGTGTTTTAATGCAGTTGCACTGAGGACTTGCTTTCAAATCAGTAGGGGTGAAATCCTCACTCCCCTGAAGTCTGTGGCAAAACTCTGAGTGATTTCTTTAGCTCTAGGATTTCACAGGAGGAGATTGGAATCTGAAAAATGTTTGTTTGAACCTCTTCCTTTTAAAGGCAAGGAAATTTCCCTAGGGGTCCATCTCTGATCTGTTATCCTGTCTCTGACACTGTGCAATATCCTCTGCTTCAGAGCTTGAAGAGACCTGCCAAAGCTTTGCCTACATGTCTTATTTTACAATGGAGCTGCAGCCTCTGGGGTCACAGTGAGAACAGCCTGCTCTGCCTGCAGCCCACCTTCCCTTCAAGGAAGTGGCTCTGACAGCCTGTGCAGGGTCTGTGTGATCCTGTCAAGCAGCTCTGTAATACCCCATACCCACTCAAGCCCCCAGGACTTCTGTTTGCTGTGCTTTGCAGTTCTGCTGTGCTGGAAGCTGGGCAAGCCTGCAGGAATCCAGACTCTCTGGAGAGGTTTCTTTTTTTTTTTTTTTTTTTTTTAATGATTGAAACATAATAATAGACTTTACACAGTGTTTATTACAAAAACTGCATCATCTTTCCTGTAGATTTATCCCTTTCCTAAAAGCTGTAAGGGTGCTTTTCCTCTCTAGCTCTTCTTAGCAAGTTTTGGAATGTCTTTACTCCATGCATGGTAGAAAGATGTCCTACTTTCTTTCCAAAACTTCTTATGGCCAGTCATTGTCCCTACATTCTTGACTTAAATTTTTCTGTCCTCTGTAATAGGTTGCTTCTGAGGGATACAGATATTTTCTGTCCCTCTTGTTGTTTTTGTTACCCTTTGCCTACTCCAGTTTGAATTTGTTTGGCAAACCAAAGGGGGCACAATTGAATGCAGAGATCTTAATGCCTCTCATAAAGGAGCTCTGTTTTCCCATCTCTGCTGGAAATACATTTTACCTAAGACTGTTCTTCTCTTGAAGCTCAGAAAAAAAGAGCAAAGATCTTGGTGTTTTTGTAATTATAAAGTGTTTTTTATAAATAAAGTGTATATAAATATCTATATATAAAACTTTGCACCCTGAGTGGACTGCAGCTTTTCCAGTGTTTCTCCCTTAAATATTTGCAGTTCTCCAGTCACAGGGTAACTTGTTGCCTCCTATTTTATCACTAGATGTTTGATTTCACTTGCTGCTTTGTGCAGTCTTGAAATAGTTTTGCTGAATTCTGTAATGTGAATATGCATGTTTTCTTGATTATTCTTTCCTGAATGTGGTGAAACATTATTTTACTTTCCTCTTACTTCTTCACTTGTAGGCTTGAGTTTACTCCAGGCTTCACTATCATCATCTTTTCCTTCACATATTAGGACTGTGTTTAGATTATCTTTAGTCTGGACACAACTCTTGCTGCCTATTGAACTCATCTCTTCTGTTTTACTGTTCTGTTTGGTCTTCCTTTAAGAATTTGATCTGACACATGATAATTCTTCCATTTTCCTGTAGTCTGCTCTGGTTTAGGTTTGTTTACAATTTTACTTATTTCTGACTATAAGTTTTCTGGGCTGTTTCTTCAGACTAGGTCTGTCAGCACTTCCCTACAAGTTTTCTTCTGTTTCAGTGCAAATTCCAGGCAGTCTTTAGAGATAAGTGTGGAAGAGCCTTGGAATGTCTCAAAGAACCCGAACTCTTCAGTTCTGTTGACCGAGCTAACTAAATCCTTTAATTCTCAGACATAACCTCAGTTTGGGGATTTTCTTGTTTATTTTTTTCCTTTCATTAAATGCAAAGAGAGCCCAGTTCCAGGTGGTTGCTGGTTGGTGACCAGCTTTTCACCAGTGTCACTGCACCAGTTACAAAATGGAAGCAGCTTCTGTTGGCTCAGTGGCAGGTGATAAGAACTGAGGTGATCCAGCTCTTGCATCCAGGAGGTAACCAAGCCTCACTGGGACCCACTGGCTTGATCTGTCTGATAGAAGGATATTTTTTACATATTCTGGTTTATATCAGGTAGCTGGGCTTTGTGATACAGTTTTATGATTAGAACAAACTTTACTGTGCTCTTGGCCTCAATGATCACAGAATAAACTGAGTTGGAAGGAACCCACAAGGATTATTGAGTGCAGCTCCTGGCCCTGCACTGCACCATCCCCAAGAGTCCCACCCTGTGCCTGAGAGCATTGCCCAACTCCTTGAACTGTCAGGTGTGGCCACTGTCCTGGGGAGCCTGTTCCAGTGCCAGCCACCCTCTGGGTGAGAGCCTTTTCCTGATACCCAACCTAAACCTCCCCTGACACAATGTCAAGCTCTTCCCTTGGGTCTTGTCACTGGCTACCACAGAGAAAAGGTCAGTGTCCTCCCCTGTGATGTTTTGCAGAAACTGCTTTCATCAATAAATCATCCATTTAAGTTTATAAAATTTTAATCTCATTATTTTTACTGCATCTCCTTTTGGTCTAGTATTTTTGATGGAGAAGATTATGAAGATGTTTCTTGTATGTTTCTCCTTGTACCTTCTTGCAACCCAACTGACATTCTTCTGATCCCTCTTCTTTATAAAATTGTTTAATCCTCTTAATTTCCCCTGTCTCTGAGCCCTCTTCTGTTTTTTTTATTCTTTCACTGTGATTTTCAGATACAGATTACTTAATAGTTTACAGGTGAAAAAAAGACTTCCCAAGAAATAGATCTGTAACAAAAACTTGTCATTTTGTACTAGTAATCTTTCTTTTCATCTCATGTCACATGACTGCAGCCCAGGTTATAGGAAAAATTCCTTATTTTCTGAAAATGTGACATTTTCACAGTTCATGCTTAGGCTTATAGGCTTCTCTATTAATAGTCACATTTTTGTAATTTCTCATTTTTCTTCTATACCACTGATAAGCACAGGGTGTGCTTTGCAAAGAAGATGCAGCTGATGAATGGAACAATCAGTAATAGCATTGTGGGATTATATTTTTGTTAACCCTACTTGCATCATTGAGTGGGAGCCCAGAGAGGCTTCCTTTAGAGTGAAAGTGTAGGGAAAACCCATCCTCTAACATTTGAGGAGTCAGATCCAGACTGCAGCGAGTTAAAAATCTAAACTTTACACTGGACAATAATCAGTCATAATAACCTTAAATTCTGCTTTAAAAGGTAGAATTTGACTGCTTTTCTTGCGTGACCTGCCCTGGATCCCTTGGTGGGCAGTGGAGCTGTGGGGTGGCTGTGAGCTGGTTTGTGATTTCCCTTTCAGACACGAGAGCAGGAAGAGCTGGAGGAGGCTCTGGAGGTGGAGCGGCAGGAAAGCGAACAAAGGCGACTGTTCATACAGAAGGAAGAACAGCTACAACAGATGATAAAAAGGAAGAATAAACAGGCACTCCTGGATGATCTGGTGAGTAACAAAACCAGAGGCTTTGAATGCTCAGTAGCATTGACATTTATCTCCATCACTGCTAACTGTGTGGAGTTAACACATCTGTCACTGTTTCCCTGTTTTGCACGTTTTGTGTTTCCATTCTCTCACCTGTTATTTATTTCAGTGTTGCGAACCACTCTGGTTTTGGTAAGCTAAGGATTGGGTGAAGAGTGCTTCTGGGATTTGTAGACTTAATTGGACTCTACCACTGTTGGCTTGTTATGCAGTTCTGAGAAGTGGCTGATAGTCTGATGTGTGCAAGCAGAATGTTCATCAGGAGGTGCTTCTTGACTCAGCCACCTCTGCAGTGGAGATGGTGGAGAGCAGGGGACAGTAACCTCATGAGTTATCCAGGCATTGGTCAGCCCTTTCTCAGTCAGAGCACCTAAATGATTGGTGGTCCCTTTATATTCAAAAACTACTACAATGAAAAGTTTTCTTGCCTTGAGTGTGTCATGTTCTCTAACTGCAATTTTGCTGGTGAAAGTTGCTCCTTTTGAGGTGAGTGAAGTTTGTGTAGACAAATGGAGGAAAACTCAGAATACTCCTGGAAGTTGTGGTAATCTTGGTTAATTTACTGATTCTGCATCTGAAATACAGTAATGTATGGGTGTAGAGAAACTCAATGTCTTACTTAAACAAGATTCACATCTCAGATTTTTCAACACGAGTGTGAGTACAAGACATGCATACTCACACATTCATACCCATGAGGGCAGTCTCTGTACCCACAGTCTGTGTGTAACCTTGAAGGAAATCAGAGGAAAGAAGTATGTATGCACACATACACGTGTTCAGCTGTGTCAGGGTGGTTAAAGCTGCTTGGCATATCTAAATAATATTTTCTCCCTTGTATCAATGCATCTCACACTAATACAATGTTAATTCCTGCTTTGTAGTCTTAGTTCTTATTCCAGATACAGGTGCTTTTCTACTTTTCCTGAAAAAGTAGAGTTCCTCTTGGAGCCAGTGCAGAAGGCACTGATGTGGACAGAGGATCTAAATGTAATTTAGGAGATTCAGGACCTCCTGAAGAGATGCCTTTCTCCAAGCTAGGATTCCTGGCAACCTGTCATTGGTTTTCCTTTTGTAGACAAAAGCAGAGATGAGCAGAAAAGTTCTTTAAAAACACCCCCAAGCTTGTATCTTTACATCTAGCAATCTATTTTCACTTTAAACGTGTTTACAGTCCACACAATTAGGAGTAGTGGACCAATTAAAACTCCAGTGTGAATTTGAATTTAGTTTCTCAGAATAGGGATTTTGAGTTTTTGACTTTTTAAAACCCTGTTCTAAAACACACTCCTAACTGACTAGAGACCAGTGGTGATGTGTGTTTGGTTGTTTTATTATTTTTTTTTAAAGAAGAATTTGGTTTTGCTGGAAACGTTCACCAGATGGCTTGCAGAAAGTATAGTGATAAATAACCCTTAAACATGACTAAAATAGGTAGCTTTAACTGTGATTGCATTTGTATTGCTATTAAAATATATCTTAATATTCTAAAAACAACATAAAGGTGATTTTTAAAGGCTGAAGGAGGAAACTGGACAGTTTCAAGTTGTGTCTCTGTTTCTGAACGGGCAGTGTCAACTTAAATTTGAGTCGAAACTTGTTTTGTAATATTTCTAAGGTTTGTAATACCAGCACTGAAGTGTTTGTATAATGACTTACAAAGTCTCTGGAAAACCAGCAGTTGTTAAACAAATAAACATTTCCTATGGTCTCTGAAATCCCACAAATGCTGTGCTGCAAATCTGAAAATGAAACTGATCGTAACTAAAACTTAAATGAGAAATGCAGCAAAAGCCAAGCATAAGCAGCAGCAGTGTAAAGAATTAACTTTAAAAAAATAATCTTATATCTATGGTTGCTGGTTCTGTGCTAAACCAAAAAGGATTAATTTCTGGCTGCAGAGATACCAGTGGTAACACCACTGACTCTGCAGGATTGTGAGAGCAGAGGAAGGTGGGAAGCTGACCTTGGTTTTGAATCTTCTCCTTTGGACCTGGTGTGGTCAACCTACACCACAGACCTACTGGATCATGGTAATTTACTTTTTTCTTCAACTTTGCTCCCACCACTGGGTAGCAAGAATTAATGTAAGACGCTTTTTTGTGTTGTACAAGTAGAGATGTTGGGTATTTTCCTTATCAAGAAATGAATTTTTTCTTTGGTGCTGAAATCTTAAGAAGCTACAAATCTCACAGAATCATAGAAGTGCTTGTGTTGAAAGGATCCTTGAGGACCATCCAGTTCCATCCCCCTGCCAGAGGTGGAAAAACTTCCACTAGAGTAGATTGCTCAGAGTCCCATCCAACCTGGCCTTGAACACTCACCATGTTGGGGCATCCACAGCTTCTCTGGGCAACCTATGCCAGGACCTCACCACCCTCAGTAAAGAATTTCCTTCAATGTGTAAGCTAAAGCTGCCCTCTCACCCTTATCCTGTCACTCCAGGCAGCTGTAAATTGTATCTCCCCATCTTTTGTTAGCTCCCTTCAGATACTGGAAGGCCAAAATGAGGTCATCCCAAATCCTTTACTTTTCCAGGCTGAGCAATCCCAGTGCTCTCAGCCTTTCCTTATGGGAGAAATGCCCCTTCCTTCATCATCTTGGTGCACTGAGTTGTTTATATGTGTTACTTATGGTGGTTTCATATGGAGTACAGGTCTCAGTTGTGTACAAAAGTGTTTGAGAATACTGTGCCTTCTTCAAAGAGCTGATAATTTAGATAGTCCAGAGACACAGAAATGTTTGGTATTTAAAGTGTTGTGCAGTAGGCCCTGGTTTCTGGCCAGCCTGGGGAGTGCAGGGGCTTGTGCAGAAAGGACTGGGCCTGGGGCCAAGGCTCCATGAACCCCTCCTTGGCTGGGAACAGGGAGGGAAAAGCCAGTGTGAAGTGCTGGGGAGGTGAGCAAGGCATCAGGGCAGACCCAGGCTCTGCTGGCCACTGGAAAAACAGTCTGGTCCTTTTTGCCTCCCAGTACTAAATTAGGCAATTTCTATGTTAACTTCATTGTAGGTCACCTCTTTTGCAATAAAACCTCTCACTTTAAAAGCATAATACCCTGTTGTAATTTAGACTTGCAGACTCAAATGCACTTTATGTATCACTGGATGAGTGGTTTTTTGGGGTTGTTGTTTGTTTGGGTTTTGTTTTCTTTTTTTTTAACCTTTGATACTCTTGGATAATCCAGGCTGAGTAAAATATTAAAGCACTTTCTTTATGTGCCGTACAAACTCTCCCACGTGTGTACAGAGGATTCTAACAGGATCTCTTAGATGCTTTGAGTATTATGGGACTTGCACTCTCCTCTTCAACAGCCCGTACTTCCCAGGCATGAGCACAGTGGGATTGCAGCACATGGTAGAGGAGCAGGTTTTCCCTGGACTCTGGCATAGTTTGGAGTCAGGCAAATGCGTTAAAGATGTCATATCCACACTTTCATCCACATATCCAGTGCCTCAAGGGTTTTGAGACAAATCTTTCAGAAATTGTTGTGTATAACCAGCTTTGTGTAGTGTAGACAGTTTGTTTTCCCATACAGAAAATTGCTGGTATGGATAAACACAAGGTTGGAACTTCCAAGTGTGTTAATAGTTAACAGAAGGGCCCTGTGCATATTCAAAAGGACAAACAATCAGGATGTGGTGCCTTGCTGGCATAGTGAGGGTTTCCCACAGTTGTGTAATCTGGTTACTGGTCATTGTGTGAACTCTGGAGAAGTTGGTTAAAAGTTGGCTTCCTTGAGTCACTATTAGAAATGCAGTGAGCATTTAAGGAATATGAAGGATGAAGTGAACAAGAGAACACTTTCCACTCTTCCCTTCTCCCCCAGCATGTTAAATCTGGTGACAGAAAGAATTCAACATCCTTAACCTCTGCTGACAGCTGGCAGCATATGCTGCTGCATGGTGGTTAGACATGTACAACACTTGAAAGAAGCAGACTCTAAAACTAGTGCAGTTGTGATCCAAATTTTCTCCCAATTGTACAGAATTTAGGTGTCTCTACAATTTAGGTTTTCAGCATCTTCCCTCCCCTCCTCCTAGTTAATCACAGAAATGCAAGTAGGAGCCTGTGCCTTAGTTGTTGTATTTGTGATTTTGGACCAGTCCTTGTCATGTGAGATTTTCTGCTTTTAACTTGCATTCTAGTGGTAAGACAAAGGCAGTGTAGTAAAATATAGAGAGGAAAAAAGACTGAAGAGTGATGTGAAAAGTCAGTGTATTATGTGACTGTTCTTCTTGATCACTTCAGAAGATTTCTCCAGGTACCATGAAAACAACAAGGCATCTCGTGGCAGTAAAAACATCCAACTTCTCACCTTGAACTGAATAATTAAAAAATCACAGTCCTGTTAATAAGATCTGTTTGGTTTTGTGAGTAACAAGTTCAGTATTTGCTTGGCTCTTTGAAACAGAAGTAAATGTGATGTGTGAGTGCCTTAGGAATAAAATACCGTGCTAGAGCAGTCCAGGAAGAATCTGTCTGAACTTCTTCCCTGCTCTCAACTTCATGGTAATTCTAGCCAGGAATTCTCAAGGATTTCTGTGTGCATGTAGATAGTCGCATAAGTCTCTTAGAAAATTACTTGGCCAATAATTTCCTGACTCTCTCATGAATGCACTTACATATATGTATGTTAATAATCATTCTGTCCTGAGAGTTTAAGTAATTCATTTGCTTAACTATTCATTTTACTACTTCATATATATATATATATATATTTAAAAATTGGCTGGCTTCCCTAAAAATAAGTTGCTGAAGGAGAAAATAAATATGCTGTTGGTTGCACTTACAATAGTGCCATTGTGCAGAGCAGAGCAAGGATCATTTCCAAACGGCCTCAGGTGAAATCTAATGGGAAACAATTTCAAACTGGTCTGAGTTCATTGGTAGAAAGAATGTGTCTAAGATAAACATCTGATCCAAGTTATACTACTCAGTATTATTCAGTCTCTGATTAAGTTCTAATTTTTTTTTTATTTTAATAAATACAGTTGCATTGGCCAGTTGGAATAAGGAGCCTGTTATATTGTCTTTAATGTGGATTCTATAAAAATGGTTGTTTGCAGGTTACTCTGATTTATGGGGTTACTGCAGCTTTTTCTTATTACTGAAAATGATCGTTTTCTGTAAACTGTTTCTGAGGGAGAGGATACTTGGCATTCTGCTGTTCTCCTAGCAATGGCCTTGCAGTCACAGCTTGCAGTTTTGAAGAATATGCAGTGTTAATTAATATTTGGTTTGGTTTAGGACTCAAGTTTGTTCCTCATATGTTTACAGGAGAGCTCTGATCTTCCTGCCTCTCTGCTCTTAGCTCAGCATAAGGACAGATCTACTCAGCTAGAAATGCAGCTGGAAAAACCCAAACCTGTCAAACCAGTCACGTTTTCCACTGGCATCAAAATGGTAAGATCTGCTTGTTTGTTTTTTTATAATGCCTTTCAGAAGATCAAGGATTTCCTCAGATGAAATTCAGAGGTCATTTAAACCTGAGTTGCATGTTGCATGAAATACCGTTCTCTTCTAATTAAAGAAGTAATTAGGAATTAATTGAAGAATTTTATCAATCTGCTAGTTGGAATATTGTGATGACCCACCCAGAAGGGTCATCACAAATATGTGCAATGTTTTTATTATGTAGTTGTCAAAAAACAAGCTATACCTCTCTCCCTGTGAAGTTGGGGTGTCCTTGAATTATTTTTTTCATTTGTGTACCGATGCTGGAAGTTGAAATTTTGGAAGGTCAAGAATTGTCTGCACTTCCTTCAGATTTACTTTGCACACTGGAGTAATCTGTGAGTATTGGACTGACAGTCTAGAAAATGATGCCAAGGTTAAGGGCTCTGTTTTCACTGTTATTTATTTGTATTTATTCATTGTATTTCTTTGTTATTTGGCTCTCAGAAGCAACAAGTATTTTTGCAAATGCGTCACTGTTGGGGTGGCAGCTGAAGATCTCTCAGCGTTCTGTTCTGTGTCACGACATGGGACAAGTACACATCAGCCTGTGTACATAAATGTAAAGCTGGGGGTGGAAGCATGAGAGACTGGTGGTTTTTGCACCTTTCTGGTTTGTATTGTTTTAAATCTCTGTACTTTTTTTAGACTTATAGTTTACAACTGATAGTGGCAAACTGAATGTCTTGAAAATAACAAACAGCCTCTCCTCAACAAACTAAGAAGTCTGTAAAGTAAAAACCTGTGCATCAGACTAGTCTCCTATCAGTAATTGATTTATTTTTGCCATGAATATTTGTGCTGTGTTCATTATCTGTCAAAGTGTTCACAGTACAGAAGCATTTGCCGCTTATTTTTCCAAAAGCAGTGTCAGTTTTTACAAAGCTGTGTGGATTGTTTTCTTGTTTTCCTGTGGTGTAAATTGATCTTCCTATATCTTTTAAAATATTAAAGTCTAGAGCAGCTTGATATGCTTTGTGAGGGATTTTCTGTCTGTGTAGAAAAGCCAGTGGACAGAAAGTGCCTGTTGTTCTGTTTAAAAAATACTCTGTCTGGATGCCTGTACTTTTTCTTGCTGTTAAAGTATATTGTTAGAATTTCTTAAAGCTGTGGCCTTTCTGTGGGAAAAGGAAGAAGATGAGGACAGTGGAAGTATTTTCTAATTCATTTAAAAATTAATATTAAATGCAGTATGTGGTAGTGGACATTTGAGATCTGCAGCCCTAAGTAAACTTCACCCAGGAATGGTGAAAGACTTGGATGAAGAGATTTCCAGCAGTTTGACATTTAAATCTTAATGTTTGGAATAACAGAGGATATGCCAGCTAACAAATTGCTAATTCATCAGTGTTCAGAAAATGTGAATAGATAAATAATTTGTTCAATCCCAGGAGACAAAAAAATGCCTCACCCTGACTGATCTTAGTCCTAAATTGAAAAAGAGCAATTTAACTGTTCTTATTTCTATTAATGCTGTTTAAAAATAAAGTTAAGGATAGGAGCATTTGAAGTTAGTGACTACTGTTTATAGAAAATAGATTGCATCAAAAATTTTACACCAATAAAATTACAGGTTTTGTTTAGAAAGGTGAATGTTTCCTTATTTTCTTTACAGGGTGCTTGATTTAGTTATTGCATGACATTATTCTAAAAAATATACAGAAATTATATTACACAATAATAAAAATATTGATGCTCTGCACAATAAATGAATGAACTGTCTAACTTGTAATTTTTGAATAAGTTGGTCCCACAGCCTGGGAATGTTTCTGTGGGTGTTCTGCTAGGAGGCAGCTCAATGCTTGGAAGCAGATGTTGAATTTCAGTGGATGACGTGCAAATTGGCAGTTTACAGGGTTGCTTTGACAAGCTGGCCTCATTTGAATGAAATGTGTTTTAATATGGCTAAATGCAAAATGAGAAATAGAAGAATAAAGAACAGGCTCTGGGAAGAGGATTTGGAAGTTTAGCTAAGCAGGTAAAACAGTTTGACTCTCAGCCACAGCGTCTGTGGGGGCCTTGGGTATGTGAATAGTCCAGCAATAAATAGGAAAGGCCTTTTCCTGAATGCAATATTGGGAAGAGTTGTGGACTGGAGAGTTCTGCTGGCTGCATTTTAAGTATAAAAATCTGGAAGAATGCAAAGAGGAGCCAGCAAAGTCCATTCAAAGGCAGAAAGATTTGCTTTGTGTGCTGCATTCTGCCTCTGGTTTAGGAGAAGGTTAAGGTATGACTCAATTTACAGTAAATACCTTCTTAGCACAGAGCATGCCAAATCTGAGCAGTGCAGCATTAAATGGAAATGATGCCTTAGGTTTTAACTTTTATATTTTTCAAATCCTGTACTGCCTAGTGTGTAACTCTGAAGTTTCTTGCAGCCTGTTACCTTCTGCCCTCTCATGCTTGGTAGACATAACAAAGCCTCTCCAGGCCTGCTCTCCAAGGATACCCAGACCATCCCAGGCTCAAAAAGTATAAACCAAGGAGCCTCTAAGGGGGGGCAAGCTGAGGGGAAGTACTTCATTAACTGAAGCTTTAATTGGAGAATTAACCCTGATATGCAAATGAACCAAACCTATAAAAGTGAAGAACTCGTGACCTGGGGTCCATCTTGGGGTCCATCTTGGGGTCCATCTTGGGGTCCATCTTGGGGTCCATCTTGGGGTCCATCTTGGGGTCCATCTTGGGGTCCATCTTGGGGTCCATCTTGGCAATAGCCTCTGGTTCCCCAGGGTGTACCTTTGAAGGCCTTTCAAATAAATACCTATTTTATTCTCTTACTGCTGTCTAGTCTCGGTTTCTTGGAGGCCTTTTAAGGCATTGTAGCAAGAACCAGTAACCTTAGTTAAACAAATACCATCTAAATAGGAACTGAAGGAATGAATAAGACCTAAAGTACACATAATGTTCTGCTACTTAATTGGCCTCACTGTTAAAATTGGCTCTGGAAAGCAACAAAATATCAAATTCTCGATGTTTTCAGATTAGGACTGGGGTGCATCTTGAAGTTACTGTAGTCAAATGCAAATTGCTGGGCTTGGAGCAGAGTTGGTTTTGTGGAAAGCAGTTCTGCTCATTGCACATGATGCATGAAGGCATATTCTAGTGACAGTGTGAATTCCCACCAGGCACTCACCTTAGGACATGCTTGTTTTCCAGGCTGAGTGTTTTTCTAAGAACCTGAGATGCTCAGTCCGCTCGTTTTGTGTAGGTGTACATGTGAAGTGGGTGGAGCTTTTGTTGTGCTGTTTGTGGCTGCTTTGGCTTTGTTCCTCTCTAAACCATGGAGTTCACACCAGTCCTATTGGTGGGGGCAACTCTCGGGGAGTACTGAGAATTTCTTAAGAAATACAATTCTAATACATGCTCTGGCACAACAGTTCTGTAAAGTCAGTATATTTCTGTGGAAATCTCATTCGTGCTCACTGTCAGAGGCTTAGCAGTGCACATTTAATGAATCACTATGTATTTTCTTCCCCTGTGCTTTTATTTTTTCCTAGTAGTTTGGCCACTGACCTATTCTGATGGGTGTTTTCTTTTAATTTTGTTTCAGAAGGGAAGCCAGATAGAGCTAGCTGAGGTGCTGGCTGATCTGGAGCTGGTGTTTACACAAAGGCTCTAAAAGTATGCCAGTTGTGGCAATCCACTGTGTTTTTTTCAGCTTGAACATGAGTGTTTTTCCTGGGAAGGCCTTGGTCAGAGATGTTCTTCTGCCTGACTGCTAATCAGACATGTTTCTCGTGTCTGAGTTAGGAGCATGTCCATTCTAGTCTCCTGGGCAATGCTCAAGGAAGTGGGCTCATTTAAGGTATCATACTTGTGCTGTGAGTTCCTGTGCTCACAGGGGGAAGAGGGAATGTCATTCACTTGTAAGCTGAACAAGAGCATCCCCTATAGCATGAGACAGACAATTAGCTCATGGGGACAGGGTGTCCTTCACTCTTCCTTTTGTGAAATTCCTTTTTTTTTCCTCTTTTCAAGGGGAAGCAGTTTTTTCTGTGTAGCCTGCTCTTTAACTTTTTCAGTAAGTTCTACCTCTGTGCACAAAGCCTACATTCCAAATCAATCAGTTTGATTTACCTCTGTAAGTGGAGACAGTGCTGCAGGGTTTTCTCCTTATCACGCTCATCATATTAAGAAACAGACTTTTAGCACAGCTGAATTTGAATCTCAAATCAGTGTAAAACTACAAAAGAAACTGTAGCAATCCTAACTGTTGCAGTAGAGCTAAAAATGCTTTTTCCTGTCAGTTGTGGGACTTCACACTTCAGTAGCTGTCAAAAAGAGTGCAGTTTGTCAAAAATGAATGATGTCAGAAATGGAAATGTTTCCAGCATTTCTAGAACTGGAAATTTCAGGGGTGCAAAACAAATCTAAGGTCTGGCAACAGAACCGTTCTTCTTTTTCTTGGTGAATGTAATGACCATTTCTGGTTGTCAGGTAGCTTTTAAGGTGTAAAGGAGATGCTCATATGTGTTGTAGACAAATGGCAGTTTGCAAATGCAACAGGAATTGATTGTGTTACATGAATTTAGTTTCCTTATGTCTCTGGTGTTTACAGGACTGTATAGAAGGCTTTTCCAGGTCTGTGCTTTACCTCAGCATTGTGGTTAAAAATGCATAGAAGTGTGGATGTATTTAACTCTTCTGTAATTCATTGGACTGGGAATGTGGAACCTTTGAGTCTGTGGCCTGGCTATTTCCATGTTTGTAGAAAATCTTGGTGCCTTAGACTGGCTCAGCTCATGCCATCTCCAGCATGTCAGGCTGTGTGCCTCTCCCTTTTCTGTTCCTTCCAGTTCTATAATGTTTCTTTTCTCCCTTCCCCCAGCCTCCCAGGACACTTAGCCTCTAGTGGTGGTGTTCTTGGAGTAATCTCATGTAGTTAAAAGCTAATTGGATTTCCCAAAAATGTGGGAAAACAACATACGTGTCCCCTGGCCTGCTCCTTCTTGGGAGTTTACCATCTTGCATTTTACACCCAAATACCTCAGAATTAATGTAATGCATCATTGACCTTCCAATTCTTATAATCGTTTTTGTTTTATTACTTAATAGCAGTGGGAATATTATTAATAGAACTGTTAGTGCAGAGTGCTGTACATGCCTTGTCGTTACCAAGATGGTCCCTACCCCAGTGAATTTGCAGTTTAAATAAATGTGTTAGAGAGGGAGGGGAACCAGATGCCCAGAGGGGATGTTCTCACCCAGGATTAGACAGCAGAGCAGCAGAGGAAGGAGGAATAGGATCCAGCCCTACTAAATTCCTAACCTGTGGCTCTTCCGCTGAGCTGGGCTCCATCTCCTGTCAACAGCACCCCTGAATGGCAGCAAATTAAGAGTGAAATATCTGCTCCAGCTACTGCTTCCGTGTCCAAATCACAGCAGCGGTGTTAAATATAACTTTGTGGCTCTGAATATTGCCCAGATTTATTCCAGTTCTTGCAGTTTCAGGTTATTAGTAGCTGGATGCTGGGGAGAGCAGTGTGCAGCCCAGAGCAGCCAGAGCTTGCAGGAGGGAGCAGTTGTAGAACCAATATTTCAGAGGAATGGATTTGTGTCAGACACAGGATGTCTAGGACACCTCAGGAATGTGTGTTACCACTAAGCCACACATAACAAGTGTTAGGGAAGAGATTTTGTGCAGTGTTATGCTTGCAGTATTATTCTGATGGGAAATAATGTTCTTATGTTATGTGGAGCTATTTCTTTTAAAACATTGACCTCATCAACTCAGGGCAAATTAACTGTTCTTTATTATTGCCTTTTCCTGCAATATTGCTTCCTGTGCAAACAACTGCTCAGCGGCTGCTCCTGTTTTTCAGTCTGTTTCTTTTATAGCTCGTGGAGCAATTATCCAAAATCCTGTTCCAAACTCAAAAAAGTCTGTCAAAATACCTTTTTAATCAATTGTGCTCCTTCAAAGTTGCTTAGACATATGCCAGGTACTCTGAGGTAAGTGAGGTGCATGTCACACTGTGGTTTAGGCTACAACTATTCTGCAGCTCCTAAGGGGGCCTTACTTTGCCAGTTCTTACTGCTCTGGTTTGGTTGGTTGGTTTGTTGGTTTTGGTGCAGTGTGTTCTAGTGTGTGGGGGGGTTGTGGTGGGGTTTTTTTGAGTGCTTTGAGTTTTTGCCTGAAGTTAAAAAATAAATCAATTAAGGCTTCCTTCACTGTTAGATCAGCTGGTCTATCTTCAGACTGAAACTCTTCAGATGGAATTGATTTCTTTGAGAGGAATGCCAGTTTGAGTTTAATTGGTATTTTGTTTTCAATCTTTGTTTGGCTCATACCACGCACATTTCTCTTTTACAGCTGAGTGGAATATTTGCCTCTTTACAGCTCTTGGTAGTGTAGAATCACAGCAAAATCACGGCACTTATTTTCAAGAGTAGCTAGTGTGTTTAGGAATATAGATCCTTTTGGAACAGACATATTTGTTTCGAGAACATGCACGTAAAGGTAAAATTTCCAGTGGCACTGAGTGTTCTCTGTCTCTGTGCCTGTGTGATGTAGCTGTGTCCCAGCTCAGACACTCTGGGCTTGGTGTCATTGCAATGAAGCAGAGTCCCTTTCCAGAGGAAACCCAAATGCCCCAGTCAGGGGAGTCACAGCACTTTCCAGCTGGTCTCTGGATGAAGGTGCTCAGGGAAGTAGCGTTCCTGCCAGCAGCTTCTCTGGAGCAGAGATTCAGGAGGTGCACGTAGCCCTGGGACAAGTGGGATTCTGCAGTTGCTAAGCTCCATTTCCTGATTCCTAGTCAGAGTGTGTATTGCATATTGCTTTAGCATTGAATTTTTGTCATCAGTAACAGTGTCTTGTTTTTAACAATGAGCATTGATTTGCTAAGGATACTAATTCTGAAAAGAAGAAAGGAAAAAGAAATTGTTGTTGCTTTATCTCCACTGTCTCTGACAATGCATGGATACAGAATTCAAATATATGAACTGAGGCACACCAAATACGCTGGATGATATAACAAAGGTTAGGACTAACATGCTTGGATTTAAAAAGTGATCCACAGTCCTGTGATCCACCTACTGCTCCCTTAAATCTCATAGGTTTATAAATACAATATGACTGCAACTTCCGAGTAGCATGATGGAGAATGATTAGCAGTAGTAAATACATTTGTCATATTAAATCTCTAGCCCTCTGTTTAAATAAAGATGTTTTGTTAAGAGTCAAGCACATACATGCCGAACTGTGCTTTGAGTTTCTGAACTCTGGTTTTGAAGTGTATGCCAGATAAATGTTATTTAAGTGATCTATCATCAGAATGCTTCCTGTGCACTCCAGCTCATGGGCTGAAGTCTAAAACATTAATTGGGTTCTGGCCTTGCTAAGTAATTACTGTTATATCAAAGTGCATAAACATTCAGCACATGATGTTGACTTAATGAATTTTATTCCTTATGTTGGTAAGAAATGTTTCTGGAGGAAAAAAGGCAAAGTAAATGACAGTATTTGTTATTTCCCCTCCCTTCATTTACACAGCAATGGCCTTGGAGAAGGAGACTGGATTTTGAAAATGCAGTGCTATGTCTCCCCATAGCTCTCTGCAGGATTTTAGTTTGGAATGCCTTAGGAAATGTGCTGTAGTTGAAACTAAGCTGTTTGGTGGACAGACAGAACTGCTTGACTTGATTCTGTTTTATGGTTAGGCTCTCTGATATTGCTCTGTTAAAATATATTTATTTGTTTGCTTTAAGGCTTCTTTCTGTGGCTAAAGCAGCACATGTTTATGTACACACATTAGTATAAATACAAATTAGGCCCATAAGTTTGCACAGCTGTAATGACTGGACTTCAGTAAATGAAATAGTGCCAACAGTGTTAATTGTACAGGAGTGAATGGCATGACCAATGTGCTTGTTAGTTAAAGGGTCTGTGGCCAGCAGTGGAGCAGATCTATGCTTTAGCTGTCACTTTTTGGAATGAAGCTTTTCTTAGGGTTAGGTTTTTTTTTCATTCTCTCTTTTTTTTCTTTGGTGGGTTGTTTGTTTGTTGTGTGTGGGTTTTGTTTTTTTATTTTTTTGGGGGGGGTTGGTTTGGTTTTTGTTTTGTTTTGTTTGTGATTTTTAGTGTCCTCTTGGATTTTTGGAGTTGCCCAAGAGCTTATTTGCATTCCTGACTCTTCACCATCAGTTTTCAGAGGATGTCTCTGTGCATGCAGCATGTTCTGGTCCCGTGAAAAGGCTCATAGGGAGAAGGCTGCTGGAGGAGTTCAGCCAGGTTGTCATTTGCTTCCTTGCCTGTGTGGGAGCAGGCACTGGGACAGAACAGCAGGAATGGGCATCAGGCTTTAATGTAGGATGCCCAAATTCCATCCCAAGCAGCAGCCAGACCTGCCACTAGCTAAGATAGCACAAAGACATGTTGTAGAGTGATCTAAGTAAAATCATTTAATCAGCATGAGATCCTCCTGGTTCTGAGTCTTACAGCTCTGAATATACCTTTGCTTGAGTACGTGTTACTGTGAGCAATAAGGAGAGATCTGACTGAAAGAAAGAAGGTGGTTGAGAGGAGAGTCCAAAAAAACAGCTGGCAGGGAAATAAAGAATAATAAAAGATTTCTCAATCATTGTTTGTTTTGGAAAGATCGTGCTTTAAGCACATGGAAATACTTTACACATTTGAGAAGTGCTGACTTCCTACATGCCTTGTGAAGGAACAGCAAATCATTCATATAATGTAAACACATTTATAGATTGTTCCAATATAACTTTTTTCAGTGCTGCTGTTCTTTTTAACAAGATACAATTCAATGCATATATGCTCTTTTGATGCTATACTTTGGCCAAGAGTTGCAAACATCATAAATGTTAAATATTAGCATTTGTGCTAAATGAACGGTGTAAAGTTATTGAGCCACATTTTTAATGCAAAAAGTTGTTAAATGGTGCTGTTTGATGCACTGTTTAAAAGTAAACATATGAGAAGGTAGTGCTGGAGTGAAACAGAAGAATATCTTGTCCAAAATTGTAAGTATAAGCAGTCTGCTTATGTCTTGGTAGAGATGATAACAAAAAGTGGGAGTGGACAAAGTTCCTCTGTAAGGATGGAATTTTAGATCAGGGAAGAAAATTAATTAAAAAAAAGCTTTGGTGTCAAAATAGCAGCAAGTACTTGTCAAATTGTATAATCATGGTGCTGGCTGGGGGTCTTGAGAGGTCATGGGGTCCTTACCCCTGCCGTGAGGCAGAACCAAGGTGCTTTATGGCAAGTACCTCTCTAACCTGTTCTTGAAGTCCTGTGGAGATGGAGGCTCTGCAGTTCTCCCTGGTAGCGCTTCCTGCTCTTGCTTTTACATTTTAGGGCAATTTAGTACCTGTTTCCTTGACCTGATACAAGTTCAGCTTCTACCTAGGTAGGTGCCAAAAGTAGGCTGTTTTCTGCCTCTTTGTAGGAGCTTCTTACGTCCTTGGACTCCACAGAACTAAATATTTTAGAATTTAGATGTTATAAAATATAGTTCAGGCACCTTAATTGTCATTTAACAATAAAAACATTGATTTCTTCTGCAAATGGTTGGTAGACTGTCTCCATTCTTACAGACTGGATGTGAAATGATATTCAGCTGAGGACTTTTTAAAGAGGAACATTCTTTTAAAGAGAGCAGCAAGAACATTTGAAGAACTATAGTAAGATCAATGAAGTATTTGAAGCCATTTAGGGAAGCCATAGTACATTTGTATATGTGCATAGAAGTATGTGTGACCTTTCTGCCATGATCCTTTTTTTCTTAGCAGTTGTCTGCATTTGTGAGAACATCACATGTTTTCTTCTAATCCTTTCTTGTGTTCTTGCTGATCAAAGCAGTTCAGTGTCATTCTTTCATCTTCTCTATTGTGTACCTGGAGGAGTGCTGGTGACCTGGAATGGCAGAGCTGGGATAATGGCATTGCAGATTCCTCTGAGTCAGCACTCAGTTGGGCCCTGTCTGTTTGTCCTGCTTTGAGAGACTTGCTTGTTAGGGCACATGTGTGCAGCCTTACCTCACAGCCTGGTTTTACTCCTGGTTATTGCATTTCTCAATGAACTAGAATCTATTTGTTGATCTCACAGCAGTTACAAGATCTCCCATATGCCTGTATTATCTTCCTTCCCTGTTCTCAGGGCCACCTTCAGACAAATTTTGGGTAAGCACAGCCTACATTTGGCTTCTCTGCAACTCTTGCCAGACTTGGTCATGCAAGGAGAACCAAGGGGAGGATGAGGGATAGCCATAGTGGGAGGCAGTTGCTGGAAGAAACATGGCAGGGAAATCAGGAACGAGTGCTGGTAGCAGCATCAGTGGTGCTGTATTTGGAGCATGGGGTCAGGGCTGCTGGGGATGGGAAAGCACAGGGCAGCAGAGGAGACAGATGGAGGAGGATGTGGGGACTTGGATGTTGGGGTGCTTTGGAGAGAACATGGGGGGACATGAGGGGGAAGACTGGGGGCAGAATTAGCAGAAGGGTGGGAGTGAGTGGGATGGGAGTTTCTAGGCAGAAAGGCTGAGTGGTTTCTGTGCAAGGTTGAGAATTAGAGGGTAGCTCTGGGACAGAAGGATTTGGAGACCTGGGCATTCTGGTACTCATCCTTCACAATCAGTGCCTGTGTAAGGGTCCCGTTCTCCAAGGGCAGCCAGGGTGATGTGTGCACTTGTGTGGTTTCAGATGTGACACCCACACACACACATGTGTTAACCAGGGTTCTGGCTGTAGGCAGGGTTGAACAGGCAGGACTTGTTTCCTGCATCCTCTTCTGTTTTGTCCAAGGTACACCTGATTTACTAATAAATTAATTATTAGTATATTAATTTCTTATGAAGAAAAAATCATCAGCATGTTGGTTGGGGCTGTGCTGCCTGTTTATGCGTGTACCACCTTTTCTGCACCTTAACTCCTGCATAAGTGCACACAGCAAATAAATGAATGTTTGCTTCAAGGTCTCAGAGAAGTCAAATTTTGAGCTTTCAAAGGGCACATTTATAAATCAGAAATTGATTTTAAAATTAAGTTATATTTCAAAGGAGCTCTTCTGGGCCCTAATTTTCACTAGTCATTATTACCATCCAAGGTGCATCTGTATCATGCTAGGGTACTTGAAGAAAGAGATATTTGGATCAAAGAGACATTGTTTCATAAGGAGACTTTAAAAGTAGTTTTCCTTAAAAATGTTTGTTCAGGTGCAGAGGGTGAGAGAAAGGAATATTGTTTGTAGCAATTGGTGTTGGACATCAAAAGGTGAATGTCCCCATATATACACAGTGATTGTCAGTCAGGGTGTCTCTGGCAAGGAGTATTAACAGCATTGACTGGTAAGGAAACAGGAATTATCTTCATGGAGAAGTGCCTCGGTCTCTGAAAGTTTGGCTTATTATCTTCATTCCTCTAAACATTTTGGGTTTGTTAAGGTTTTTATTTTTAAGGGTGACAACCACAGCTAATGGAGTATATTGAAGGGGAGAATTGACTAGTTTAGGTTATTGTTTTGCTTTGCCTGTACATAGTTGCTACACAGGTAATTTCTGTATTTGGGGGCAATGCGAGGCTCAGGTGTAGCTTGTGACACATTACAGTTCAGCAGAATGTGTGGCAAAGCAGTAAAATCCTCTGCCTCTTGCAAAGTCAGTAATAGCATGGTAATAAGTTGTGTTTTGTGCAGGCTACTTTTTAAAAATGTAAAGTACTAAAGAATATTGTGACTGCAGAGAAACCTGCTTTGACTCACTTAGACAAATGT
This sequence comes from Lanius collurio, assembly GCA_020086605.1. Lineage (NCBI taxonomy): Eukaryota > Metazoa > Chordata > Aves > Passeriformes > Laniidae > Lanius > Lanius collurio. Next base: position 502,901 of record JACBWW010000004.1, read on the forward strand.
GTGCCGTGGTATGGGCAGGAAATGGAAGGACGAAGAGCACATGTGGAACCATCTATCTAAATTAGCTGGATGGGGGCCAGGAGGCTGGAACTCACAACATTTGCCATGATTAGTAGAAAATGAAATGGTGATTTTGTGTAAGAGTAATGATTCTTGTATTATTCTGGGCAAGTGAGGTAGATCCTGCAGGACACAGATGGTACATTTAAGGGTGGTGCACGTGGAATTGGAGGGCTACGGAAAGGTAAGTAGTTCAGAGGGAGGAACAAGTTAAATGTGAGGGCTGTGCACAGGAGGAAAGCAGCATATATATATTTAGGTCTGAGTCCCATTCTCCTGTTTCATCTCTTGAAAGAGAGGCATAAATAAATAGAGCATCACTCCCTTCTCCAAGGCATAGAGATCACAGAAATGTGATCCTCTGCAAGTCAGTCAGAGGCAGTGCTGCAGTAACCAGGAGCTGCTGGGCTGGGCTGTGGGGATGTGCTGACACATCTAAAGGGGTGGATGTAGGCACCTCATCCTCACCACCCTGAGACACTCTGTGGCACTGAGGCTGGGGCTGCCTGTGTTTGGTACCTGTGCTGCATGGCTGCCATGTAGAAAAAAGTGACATGGGTCCCAGTTTGTAATGCTTCCCTGTGATAGCCCTTTGGGTTCAGACAAGCAAAGTTTGAATAATCAATTAGTAAATATTTGAAGAATTTTCTGCCTTTCCGAAGGGGTGGCACTATCTTGGCCTTGCCTGCATACCAAGCATTCCCCTTCCTGGCTGTTTACAAGAAAACATGATTAGGATTTTCTTTTGTTATGGGGGAGAGAAAGAGGGTTTGGCTTGAGAGGTAATGGGAGGCCATAGAGGGGATTGCAGTGGGAGCTTCATCCTTTCTTTGGCTTCACCCATTTGGTTTCACTTATGCACCTTAATCTGCCACTTGGTGGAATGATGCCACACTGAATTCCTGTTTAGGTAGAATCTGAAGCCTAGACAGGGTTAGGCCAAGAATTTATCTCGTATCAGGCACTTATAAAATCAGTTTGGAATATGGGGTAAACCCCCCCCCCATCCCAATCCTTAAAATTCAGTTTACATTAAATCTTAATGTTGTGTCAGTTTAGTTTCATTGATAGTGTTGTGTAGAGCATTTGCTTTGTGCTAATTTTTAACCTGTTTTGTGTCTGGTTAGTTAAATGAATTTGAAATACAAAATTAAACAGATGTGTCACTTTTAAAGTAATATAAATGTTCTTGAAGAGTGTTGTACCCATTTAGCTGTTGGTTGCTTTTAAATTTTAACCAATTTGAGCTCTAGGTGCCAGGTATGACTTTGGCATTGTCTCTCTGTCATCTAACTGAAAAACCTTTGGATTTTTTTTTAAGAATCCCGAATAAAATAATGTTAGGGTCAGGGTTATTTTATTTGTCATGAAGACCAAAGCATTAATGTAGCTGCACTTTAGTTTTATGAACATTATGAACATTTATGAAGATGCAAAGTACATAGCAACTGCAGGTTTTCAAAATGTGAAATTTCTACTATTTGAAGAAATCTCCTTTGGAACTGCAGATGCTTTATCTTTGTTGTTAAATTCAGCACTCTATGACCATGCTGGTTTACCTTGTATTGTTTTCAGTCCATCTCCTCCTCCCTGGTAGCTTCAGGTTTAGGAATGAAAGAGTGGGCTGTGCTGGAGGTGGCAGAGTTGGACAGGGGGAAGTGAATTTAGGCAGTAAAAACCACTGCTGCATGTTCTCTTGGGAGAAACTTCTGCCTGCAGCTCTGGAGCTGTGAAAGTGCTGTTGGGACCTGAAAAAGGTTGGAGGAGACTGTTTTCTTCTATCTTTTGCACAGGGAAGTTTTTGCTATTGTGCATTCTGTTGTCTTTGGTTTTGCTGGCAGAAAAAGAAGCAGGAAAGCCAAGGAATGGCCAGCTGACACTTTTAGGGAGGGGAGAGAGAACCCCTACCTGCCATGGCCTGTGGTTGACAGGGAGAGACACACACAGCAGGTCTGTCTTTCTGCAGTGGGAGGTGTGTGTGTGTGCCCTGTCAATTGTCCATGGCAGCTGACACTGGGGGGAGGGAGCTTTTGAGGGAACTCTGAGATTTGGATCATGGAATGTGTGCTTCAGTCAAAATGCTTCAGTTCCAGTTAATACTAAGGGACTACAGCTAGTTGGAACCTGATTTTTGGATTGGAATATCAATGCAACTTAGGTTGGGTGTTTTTGTGTTATGGTTTCCCCACTTCCCTAACGGGGCACGTTTTGCTGAAGGATCAGTTGGAAAACCTGAAGGAATGTGGATGATGTGAATGACAGGGTATGGCAGACTCACTGAAGTTATGCAGTCTACCCCTTTCACTATTCTTTTATGCTTTTATATTTTCTGATTAATGGAATCTTGAATCTTTTTTTAATTATTTGCATATGGTCACACAAAATATTAAGCTAAGGCCATGGAGAATAACTTTGTAAACTCCTTACTGCTCTGAAATCTAATTAAAAACCTGCAAACTTCATCATTCATCATTTTACCATAGGAGTGTATTTCTTATGGAGACAGTGTAATATCCTGCAGCAATTTCATGGCATTAAAAAAAATAATTAATGGACCCTTTTAGGGCAATGTGTGTTGATACAATGTGGAATAATACTTCAGTGTGGTAAGTGAATGGTGTGCTAGGAAACACTAATCCCTTGTGTATAGTAACAGGAAGTATGAATATTACTTATTAATAATAATGTAAAACACCTTCACACACATGCTTTTTCCTGGGCATGTCTACCTTTTTGTAAACAACAGCGAATTTTAATTACAGAAAATTGGTGAGAAGCAAGAAGGATTTGTGTAATTAAGACAATCTGTTTATTTAAAAGTCTTCAGAAGTTGTAAGAGATGGAACTTAGCTGTATGTGAGGGATGAATGTTGTGCAATAATGCCCCTTCATTCCCCTTTCATAATAAATCTCCACAGAGTATTCATCTGAAGGGCTGGATGCCAAAAAGAACAGGTTCGACTTGTCTGTGAGGATTTACACCACAGTAAAATGCACAACTGCTTTTGCAGAGGTCATTGTGAAGGTCACGGAGCCAGTACACCCCACTGAATGGGAGCAGCCTGGAACAATGGTGTGAGAGGTTGGACTGCCTGAAATCACTGTTTAAAACCTCATCTGAAATGTAGCAATAAGCTGGAATCCTTAAAACACATGGCTTCAAAGCTTGTAGGCTGTTTTGCAAGACATAAGCGGTCTCTTTTCCAGTAGTTTGCATCTTGTACCCTCTGCTGAATGTGGCTCCGAGCTCAGAAAGCAAGAGTGTGCCCATTTCCTGACAATTAACATTGAAATAACTGAGTGTGTCTAATATAAACACCCTCAAACTGTTAATAATTGCCTCTGTCCAGTTTTAAAACCCCCCACAACGATACTGCATTTAATTACCTGAAATGTGGCACACCTCTTTTTTACAAATAAGGTCTGAATTTGGCCATACGGTCGCTATGTCTTTAAATAAAAGATGATGATCATTTCAAATGGCAACCAGCCATCAGTGGGGTTTAGTGCAGAGATTAATTAGTAAACTTTGGAATGCGCTACAGCAAATGCAGCTGATTGGCAATAGCATGTGGAGCAGCAACTGGTGGAAAGCTGGTGCTGCTGAGCAGCAGAGGTATTTCCAAAAAGCCTTAAGGGTGCTGTGATGTGCTGTGCTTTAAATGGCACTGTGCTGATTACATCAAACCACCAGTTCGCTGCTTGGGCAGTTTGGGAAATGCGCAGCTTAAGGAAATCTGGTGTGCATTTGGAAAAAAAGCAAATTTTCTTGTATTGTTTTGATGAGGTGCAACCCATGAATAAAGTGATGCCCCTGAACATCAGTTTACAGGGATTTTGGTTTGTCTGCAGTGCATTTTACAATTTTATTTTAGCTAGGAAGACAAATGTTAAATGCTAAGATAAGAATTATTCTACAAAGATACTGGAGTGAATATAGACAATTTAATGGCTATTGCAGTAAGCTGTTTCTTATTCTGGTCCACTTTTAAAAATGATACAGATTTCAAAGTATGTGTGTCTGCATGATTTATAATTGCTTACTCTCCTCCTTCTAAAGTTTTAAATGCATGATTAGAGAAATTTGCAAACTTTGTCTCTAAGTTAGCTTTCTAAAGAGGTTTGATCTATTTGGTATGAGTATGGACCCCATTAAGTACAGTCCCTAGTGGGACTATTTTCTCAGTTTGTTTGGGCCATGGGATTGGGGCCCAGATAATGAACTTAAGATGATTTGTATAATAAATAACTAAACTTGATATATTACTTGGAAGCCAGATGCACTTCTTAAAATCTATCTTAATAATATTGTATTAGTCTTCTGATGCCCACCTTTGTTTAGAGAGGGATGGTCAAACATCCATTTAAATTGTGAAGAAAACTCACACTAATACTGTTAAGTTTTTGCTTTGGAAATGGCTCAGGCATGTGGATTATCCTGGTAAAATTCATCTGGTTGCACACACCTAGAGTATTGAGCTAAAGCCTGCCCTTTCGGGCTAATGATATCACTGAAATAGTCACATAAATTTTTGATACAAACCTGGTGGAGGTGCTTGATCTCCTAAGATACGGATCACCTGGCTTTGACCCAGAAAACCCTTAAGTATGTGCTTTGAAATGAAGCAAGCATGTATTCCTCTTGGCTTCACTCTCAGCTCTGTGACTTGGTCCTCGTTGCAGTTCAGTCCCTAGGGCCCATCTGTGGACCCAGCAATGGCACACATTGGTGTCTAATGCCTGGGTACAAGCTGCTCGACTTCCAAGCTGTTGGAACAGTCCATGCAAAGACAAGGAGTGGAGACTGGAGTTGTGAGGGTGCTGGTTGTTCCTCTGGAGGCCTGTTTGTGCAAGCCTCTGCTTCCTAGAGCGTGGTGTTTATTGCCATAGGTAATTGCAGCGCAGTGGATGGGCTCAGTTTACGCCATCAGGTTTAGGCTTGCTTGGCTTTGTTGGACTGGACTTGTAGGCCACGATCCAGGCGAAGTAATCGGAATGCAACTGCTCCTTTGACTTTGTGAGACTCTTTGTGTGCTCAGAGCTGGGTAGTTTTCTAAGCTGAATCAGTGTTGCTGAATCTGGGTCTAAGCCTCAGGTAAGTGTATGATAAAATTTTCTGATGGCAAATAAATTTGTTAGCTTGACATGCCTCTAAATAATTCCCGTGTGCAAATGTGCACATGATTAGGGCATTACAGGGTTGTGCAAACATTCTATGATAGTCTTTGTTTCAAACTGTTTAGCTCATGCCCTGGGATTATTTGCATCTGGGTGTATCTCTGTGTACACACATGGAACAGAAACCTCCATGCACACAAAAAGCATCTCATTAAAAACTGCACTATTTGAGCACTGCAATCAGCTAATTACTGAGGTGTGTTTATTTTATTCAAACTGCTGTGTGTATATACACATCCAAGTACATTGCAGAACATTATGAATAATTAAAAGCAAACTGTAGCCCTTTACAGAAGCTGTAGGTACATCCAGTGAAGCATTATCCTGGCCAGGCTGCTGGTTTGCTGTGACTCAACTATTGTATGAATTATAGAATGCTCTTTGTAGCACTTCAGGGTTGCCTCATAGTAGTGGTCTAAATCTGAGATAGAAAAGGTTAAACAAAGTCTGAATTTCCTTGGCTTGATAGCAGTCCCTGCAGCTCCCTGCTTGTGCTAATGCCCTGGAACAGACCAGTGCAGCTGCTGGAGTAGCTGAGCTGGGGCTTAGGTGATTTCGTAAGGTGAGCTGCTTTAGGCTCGGGCAGGCTTTTGTTCCTTGTAGGTCTCTTGGTCAGTGCTCTCTGTCCTGACAATAAATGTTTCAGCCAACACAGCAACGGCTGTGAATAGGAGATTGGGGGGGAGAGAAAGCTGATGAAGTGTCATGGTTTAACTGTGCCCTGGGATTAATGTGCAACTGAAGGAGAAAACATGGTTTTCTCAGTCAACTACCAATTGATAAAAGTTTATGTCCAGAGCTAGGGCCAAGGTATTTAGGCTGCTGGTGATTTAAAGGGTGATTTTAAATACGTTTGTTGAAGCTTTTTTTTAAGATTGCCATCTTTTGCTGAAAATATAATTTTCCAGAGAGTTATACATCTTAAACTTCATTTTCTCTTTCTTGTCAAATATTGGACCATTGAAAACAAGTCCCCAAAACCCCACCCTGGATTATTAGGCCAAGTGTGCTGTGAAAGCTTCTTGAACAGCTTGCCTTGGCACGCTGAAATTAATGTGGTTATAGTCCAGCTATGGTGGTGGTGGGAAAAATAACCTTCCAAACTGTCAGCACTTGGGAAAGGAAACACAAAAACCTATTATTATTCATATGTAGTGTAGAGTTTCTGATTTGCTCCCATTGACTTGAGTGATACGGTATCAGTTACTGCCATGGCTGTAGTGCTGGATTTGTGTTTCATGTGATGAAGTGGAGCAGCGATGCCAATGCACAGTAGCCCAGTGTGGCTGGATGGATGGCTTCCAGGTAGATGGACACTGGGGCTGGCCGGCTTAGGAGGCAGTTTGCTGTGGTCAGCCAAAAATCGGCTCTTGCTGGTGAGTCTGGAAGTGTTTGTGCACGCTGAGTCAGTCTCTTTATATACCGGGGTGATTGTAGCACTGATTAGACTGGAAAGGCTTGGCAAATCCTTGCTGTGTGGGAAGCCTGAGTGCAAAAACTTGCCTAATTTTCTTTATTTAAATCAGTATCATCCTGCTTGAGGCCTTTTGGAAAGCACATCTAAGTGAACGGTGTTTTATGTTAACACGGTGTTCACAATAAAGGGCAGTTTCATTGGAAAAGGGTGTGCTTAGGGTTACCTTCCACAGGCTTCTGCTGTGTTATGTGTGGAGGGACCCAATTCTCCTGCATACACTCATTGTCTTTTATGAAACCTGTACTTGAAAGATTTAATATCTTAAAATTTGTTTTATGATCAGCAATTCTTTGAACTCACAAATAAGAAAGTGTGGATAACTTCAAATACCCATTTGAAGTCTGAGTCTGAGGAATGCTTATGTTCATTTTGACCTCAGAATGTGAAGTTTGATCTCTGTCTCAAAACTGCAGTTTTCTAGCGGAAATGTAAATAAAGTCTGAACTTTTTTTAGATACCTTTAAAGTGTGCTCTCTTGAAGACAGGGACTTTATTCCAGAGATCCTGGATATTCAAACCATGGAGACTTATTTCCCTTCATAAGGCCCTAGATTTGGGAGCTGATCTCTAATCAGCAAAGCTCACTTGCGTGTGCTTTTGTTTGGAAGACACCGATCTGTGGTGGTTTAGACTTGAGTATAACATTTTTGGTAATTGTGACGCTTCATAGACTAGGGAAGGGTGAAGGGTGGGAGCTGACTGAGATGATTTAGAGTTTTATATAAGCACATAAAGCTGTAAGATGTCTTGTTGTGTTTGGGTTTGAAAAGCACTTTTTAAATACTTTGACATCTCGCTTTTATTCTTGAACATCTGCTTTAGATTGTTTGCCATAAAAGTGTAAGAATTAATCTTGCCCTCAGTTTTGTTATTGCTACCAGAAACCAAACTATTTTTATTACTTCTTGTATAGGGATTTGGACCCTGAACTATTTTCAGAGTTTAGAAGAAAAGGAGTTTGTATTTTCTTTTCTTTTCTTCCCCCCTTGTGCACCCTTCCCTCACCAAACTTACAGGTAGAATTAATTAAATTATAGTTTTTAAGTGCACAAAGATTTTTGGCATGGCTTGTAAAACGGTGTAGTAAGCTCTACTGTGCTTTATTTGTTCCAATACTCAGAGTTTTAAGGGGATTCAAATGATCAGCTTATGTTGATTTGTTTCTTGAGTAACAGCTGCCCTGAGTCAGGGTAAAGCATTTGCATCATCTGTGGAGAGCCTGGTACATATTTTACTGATTGGAAATAATATGTGAAATGCAAAGAAATGAAGACCTTCCTATATGATTAGTCCTTTGATTAACAAATGTTCTTAATGCTCGTTCCTGGGGCTTCCTTTCTTTGGGATTGCAGCTTGTTTGTGTTGTTTCCCAAGCAGCAGCCAGTGGCCATGGCATGGGATGTCAGTGCAATCCCTGATCTCCAGCACGCTGCCTTTGAGTGATGGCTTTCCCTGGGTTGGATGCTATTTATTAAATGTCAGGGCACTCTGCTGATGTGGCTTCATCCAGTACTTGTGCCAGAGCATACAGGAATCTTCCCTTCTACAATGGAAGTGCTGGTTTTAAGGCAAAACTGTCTGTTTTAAGCCTACAGCAGGAAATACTCAGGCAGCCTCTCCAACTTGCTTGAAATGTGATGTTTGTGCTGCAGTTGCTTTCACAGCAGTCTCCTCTTTCAGAATCCGTGGCAACACTTGCTTTTTTTTTTTGAATACAAGTGTTTTTGCTAAAGGGTTCACAAAGGAACCAGTGAACAAAATAGAACAGATGAGGCATCTTTTTATTTTGCAAACAGATAGATAGGATTTTTCAGGGACTGAGTGAAATTGCCATGTGACAGGATTTTTCAGGGACTGAGTGAAATGGCCATGTGATTTTAACACTTTTTTTGCTGCCAGCTTCTATTTTCTCTGTAGAGTACAGTAGATTTTTCATGTCAGGAACCATTCCTTTTACTGTGCATTAAAGATGCCTTAGCTGTTTCTGGTTGTGTTTCAAGGAGTTAGGAAGTTGTAGCCATTGAAACCAGGGCAATGCAGCAGGCCATGGTAGTTCATAGGAGGACTTTTTGCAGCTCTTTCAGGATCAGACAAGGCTTACCAACAGGCTTCTTGATCCTCTGAAGCTTTGTGAATCCTGTCCAAAGGACGGATAAAATTCAGGTGCCATGGGAAGTAAGTACACGCAACTTGAAAAGCTGTCATGTGTCTGTGGTTCAGATTTAAGCATTGTTGTGTTATACCCCCTTAAAACATAGATGGAAACTTGCATGGAAAGAAACTAAACCTCTCTGGAAGGACAAAAGAGTATATTTTGTGCAGATTAAAAATGCAGTTCCTTCTGCCCCAGGGAGATTTTTTGTTTAGTTTGAGAGAATTAATGTGCATTTTCAAAGCAATGCTATGAAGTGTGTCTTGTGTTTGCAGTGGGTCCCCCTCCTGTCCTGGAATATTTGGTTCATGTTTACTTGTGCACTCTGCATGCAAATGAAAGAAGGCTAGAAATTAACTACTTCCACCTATGTTAAGTTATAGTTTCTAAATATATTGCTAACAGGTTTCAGTTTTCATTTAAGATGTTGTAGTAAATACAGTCCACAAATATTGTGAAGATGTATCACATAATGCTAATGTCTGATACTTTCTTAGTTTTTAGACTTTAGCCTTCAGTTTTTCTAAATTCCTTCTTTTTATCTTTTTGCCTGTTTCTAATAATTCACCCTTCCTGTTTTTCTATTCTATTCATGCTTTTCCTTTCATCTGCCTTTATTGTCCTTTTCTTAATATTTTATTATTTTCTTTTGTCTCTATTGCTATTAAAAGCTTCCTTGCTTTCTTCTCCCAGACTATCATCAACCTTTAGCAGTCCCTCCTTAAAATCTAGCTATTCAAGGAATCTCACTTTATTTCTTCCCCTTATCAGGCAGACATAAACCATATTGAATGTGATGTTCTATATCTTTATCAATGTTTATCTGGGTCTAGGTTGGATGCTCAGTAAAACAGGGAATATGTCTCTGACTTTCATACACATACACACACAGAGTTCTCATCTACAGTCCAAGATCAGCTTTCTGTTTGGCTTTGCTATTTTAAGCAGTCTTTCTTTTTAAATCATCCATCAGAGTTTGCATTCCTCCAAAACAATATTGTGGAGCTGTGGCTGTTTGGATGGGGGGAAGCTGCTTTAGAGGATTCCAGGAAAGAGCAGATAATGGAGTACAGTGATGATTCTTTAAGAGCTGCTGTTCTTCCAACATAGCAGCTGGTTTTTACAGGTTCCACTGTTCCCCAGGAAATCCTAGATGATTTTATTGCATAATTAGAGGGATTGTATCTGTGTAACACACAGCTTTACTTCAGCAAAGTAGGAGCACCAGTAGATTCACCTGTGTGGAGACTCAGGCAGTTGGTGCTGGTCGGTGAGTGATGCCTTGTGCTCTGACCCCCACTGTTGTGTCTCTCCCTCTCTGTGTTCTGCCTTGTGACACACAAAGTGGCATTTGTAATTTATTTCTGCTTCATGTCCCTTGAAAAATTAGGCCCTTAATGTGTGTATTTAAAACAATGTTATATTAAAGCCTTAAATCCTGTAATTAGACTGGCTATTGTTGGTAGTTGATACTGTGCTTTGTTGATAGCCAAACCAAAATGACCAAGGCTCCAGAAGTCTGATGGTAGAGATGCAACAAAAGTTTGTTTAGTTCTGCTTAATGCTGTATTACCAACATAGCACACTGAGGACTGGTAAAATACACAAAACAGAACATGGACTTTAAGTCACCTGCAATGAAATGTTTCTCTGAAAATGGGAAGAACCTGCAGCTGTACCCTGAGAAGGGCCTTGTTGAGCCCTGTGAAAACCACTATAGGAAAAAAAATGTCTGAACTCATACTGAGGTTTTCCAATGCAACTGGCATTTGCAGGGTGTCCAAATGCCCCCCAGCAGCCAGCTCGTGGCATGGCTCTTCAGTTGAACTGAAAGTGGCTGAACAGGCACCATGTGCAGGGTGGAGGCCCTGGGGACAGAGCAGAAGGAGCAGAAGCAGTTGAGCTGCGTCCGGCACAGTGTGGCATGCACTGAAGTTGAATAAGTGCTTAGGAGCTGAGACAGAGTTGGGAGCAAGATTGAGAAACCAGTGCAGAAAACCAGGAGTGTGACCTGTGGGCTTATTAGTGATGTGAAAATGTTGTGTTTTAATTCTTCATTCCCTGAAATAATGTTACCTTCTGTACTGGGCAATCCTTCGAACGGTGGCGGGGATTTTGAGGAAAGCTTGGCAATTCCTGCCAGAACTCTGGGGTCTCCGCTGAAAACGTGAGAGTGACTTCTTGCAGCAAACATCCAGACTATGCCCTGAATCCTGCCTGGGCTTCAGCAGGCAGTGCTGGGGAGGACAGTCCCAGGCAGGCACTGTGATCCAGGGGCATGAGGAAAGGGCACCGGGCTTTTCTGTGAAGAGAGTAAGCACTAAATCCTGCTCTGGCTTTGCCCCAGCAGAATTGTATTTCAGCTTGTTAGATGGACACAGGCTTTCTTCTAGGAGATTAGAGAAATGGGGCCTTTTGGCGGGAGCTTAAAGATAAGTCTGGTCAGGTAATTACTTATGTCAGAAAGTTGTAAAGGGAAATTTTGGAGGCAAGTAGAACTGATGGTGTGATTTAACCCATGTTACTCTGTGGTTAATTTCCCAGGTACCTGTTTGTGTAACAAATCACATAATATCTGACTGTCTTTGTTAATAGCTTCTTCAGTGCTGTTGATCTCTTGGCTTATTTCTGTCATTTCTAAAGAAAGCCCATCTTTTAAATCTGTTTTGGCATTTGAAAATCAAATTAAATTACTGTGGAGGGAATAAAAAAGGTCTAAATTTAGTGAGATTGTCATTAGGCATCTGAAATAATCTGCCACACAGAGAAGGGGGGGCAATCTTGTGTCTCTGATCTTTCTTGCTATCTGTGGTCAGATTTTGGTTTTGAGATCAACAGAAAATCTTAGTGTTGGTTCTGTTGTTTTCTGTCAGATTGTTTGTTCTTTCAGTTTCGCTTCTGAGATATCCTCATAGCACTTCTCATAATCAAGTAAGTAAATTAGATTTATTGTTGATTTTTCAAGAGTAGAAGAGAGAACAGTTGGTTTCAGATGTTTTAAGTTTTTGTAAAAGCTTCACTGGCACAGGAATTTTAAGCCAAGGAATAGCATTATGCATTTTAGTTTGACATACTTTGTGTTTATTTTAAAAGGCTGTGGAAGACAGAGAGGGTAAAGGTTAAAATAATATTAACTGAGCCCTCCAAATCTATCAGTTTCATTCTCCTTTTCCTGACTATTACTGTAGTCAAAGTAGTTAATCAGAATCAGAAAGCCACATTAACATTGCTGACGTGGATTTGTCAATAGTGAATTGAGAGGGTGGAAACTGGAGGGGGAAAATAAACCCACAACAATCCAGCTTCTGGCTCACACCACATTGCCAAAGATGTTTGCATTAATATCTGTAAGAAATTGGGTTAACATGAAATCGTTCCAAAACCTGAATTCTGTTACAAGCTTAACAGTAAAATAGTTTCCTAAGATTGCTCATACTGAAAAATTCAAGGAATTTATAGTTTTGTTTTAAGGTTCGCTTGAAAGCTTTTGGATAATTGCATGCTCTGATGATGGTGTGTTTAAAAGGGTCTTTGTTAACCTCTCTGTCCTGCCATGTACAGTGGAAGCAGTGCTGGGGATGTGTTTTAGCAGCATCATGTCCTCGCCTCCCACAGCCCTTGGTTCCTCCTCATCTCCTTTCACCAGGCTCAGGAGAGTGACCTGATGGTGAAAAGGGTTAAATAAAACTAACATTGCTGCAAACTGACTTAATGAGACGTAGAGCAAATGTCGCTATTTCTGTTCTCTGATGTGTGCTGTGGAGGTGGGGTGATAGCAGTGCTGAGTAAGTTCCTAAGCAGAGAGAAATTTAAAAAGCAAGAAGATTAGCTCCAGCAACTAGTCCAGCTGCTGCTAGTACAGAAACTTGCCTTGTCTGGGCAAGTTTTACTGACCCCAGTCTCTGGCTTCTGTCTCTTGCCTGGGGATGTTTTCGTGGCATAGCTGTTTCTCCTCTTTCCCCTACTAGTGCATTTTTTGGTGTCAGTCTCCTTTCTCCTCCTCCTCGGCACTTGAAAGATTTCTGGGAAGGCTGTCAGTTGTTTCTTTTTGCTGCTGAGGGAAGGAGGTGAAGGGAGGCAGTGTCATTTTTGGAGGCAAGGATCGGGAGAAGAGGGCAGGACGGGAAGAAGTGTGAACGCTGCAACTTGGGCTGATATTTCTGTACTCTGCTAAAATAACCTCTTTCTGCTAGCATGCAAATATTGATGTACCTGGCATCTGCCAAGAGTCCCTCCTCAAACCTGTGTGAAAGGTGCACTGATACACTACAATTTTATATAATAGCCATGATTCTTCCTGAAAGAGTGTTGTTTTTGTTTAAAGTAACCTCCTTGTTACTGCAAGGGCAGTTCTTTGTATGTAATCCATGGCTTTTTCTTAATGCCATGTTGTATCACAATCTGAAACCAAAACTGGGCACTGCTTTTGTTTCTTTTTCAGCTGAGAGTTGTCTCAAACTGTGTATCAGCCAATCAATTTTACTTCTCTTACAAAGACATTATTCAAGCCCCCTCCCAATTTAATCCAGTATGTCTCTCATCTGAACCCATACAGCACATGAATAGATTGTCAGTTGCTCACAAATCCATTGCTGTGCAGGCTTTTATATAAACAAAGTCCTAAGGATAAGCAAATGCCTTCCTTCTAATTAGCAGCATGTTTTGTGGTTCCATACATTCCAATATGTAATAGACAGCTCTGGTGCCTAAAATAATCGTAGGGAAAATGCTCGTATGCCGCAAAGATTGGGGTGGGAGGGAGAGGACACAGAAAAAAGTGTTGTCTGTGTTCTTGGAAGCCTTTTCTGTCTTCATTTGGATGCTGTCAGCTTCTTTTACACAAACATTACAGCATCCAAGGGGAATTAGAAATACTTACCCATGACCACATCAGGTTTTAGGTTTGTCAGGAGAAAGCAATGCAGAAGCAGGACCTTGGCCCCACTGCTTTCATTTTGGTTTCAGCATGCTGATAAATGCCTCCTAATGCTGGAAGGAGGTAAGGCTGACTGTCTAGGTGGAATACAGGAAATTTAAAAGTCTTACCTCATAGATTAGAAGTGGGTTTTGGATTTGCAAAAGTGCTGTGTAAGTCCAAATTAACAGTTACTGTCTGTTGTGGTGTCTCTGAAGTTACACAGCAGCTTCCCTTGCCAGTCTGTTATGAAGTGGTTAGGGACCACTTGGGACAGAGAGACAAAAGTGGGAGGCTTCTGCTCAAACGTCTTTTAAGTGAGATATAGTGGTCAAATTGAGCCTTTTAACTTCAGCAAGGTTTTGTTGTGAGTCAGCTTATCCCAACATCTGTGGAAATAGGAAAGGCACGGTTTTGGTTTCCATCCCAGCCTTTTGCACCAGTCTGTGCCATATACCCAGTTCTGGGACCTCACTAACCCGTGCACTAATTTGGAAGTCTGTGAGCTCAGGAGCCTAAAGGCCAGACAGCTATAGGGCAGGAACAACAGCTGATCATGGGGCTTTTTACCCATTGCTAAGTGGAATGTAATCCACGTTGCCAAAGCCCATCAGTTAAAGTTGTGATTTGGGGAAATAAAAACAAATGAGCTGTCTCATCCAGCTGCATAATCTCCTTGAGGTGCAGATCTGCTGGCTGCACACAAACCAGTGCAGTTGTTTTGCCATGCAGAAGTACATCCTGGTTCCTAATACTTGCACCTTGGCCCATGAGAAAGGTGAGAAAAACACAGGAGAGAGTCGATCTGATGAACCAGAAATGAGTTGCCAGTATTTAGTGGTGAAGATAATTAACTAGTGCAACAATTTACCTAAAGGTGTGCCTGGACCTTTATGATCTGAAATCTGTAAGTTGAGATTGGATGTGTTTCAAAAGAAGGTGTTTTGGCTGAACTGCCTGTTCTTGGGCTGCATACACACAAGAACACAAAATGTCCTGGCCTGTGCTGGACATGAGGTCAGACCAGCTCAAGGATGGATGGTTTCTATAATGCATCTCCTCTTCCAGCTTTCTGCTGCTCTCCATTGGTGGTGCAATTCCACACCTCACAGAGAGGTCCTTCCCCACGACCCCTGTGCCCCCCACACCCCTAGTGTGCAGTCCAGTCAGCCTTCCCACCACTCATGGGCAGCTCCCTTGCAGTTACTGCTCAGTCATCTGAGAGATAATGACCATCGTGATCTCCTGTGACTTCAGGCCCCTTGGGAACCCCACAAAGAGGGGAAGACAAATGAAACATTTTCATCCCACCCTCCCAGGAGCTCCCCGAGGTGGACATTTGTAGCACCATAAATGATGGTGGGGAAGGAGGCTCGTGGTGAGCCCAGTCCATGTGTTGGGACCTTCCTGTGTCTCTTGGCCAATGCTGGCAGAAGTTGCTCATGTTAACAGAGTGTCAGGAAGGATGACCATGAGAGTTGGAGTGGTGCATGGCTGACTGGAGAACTTCCTTCACATCTCATCTCCAGGACGCTGTCCCCATACCAGTGTTAGCAGCAGCCTCTCCAGTCCCCCAGGCTGTGCAGAAAAAGCCTAAAACTCTCTGTCTTCATCACACACACAGGGCTGTTTCAATGGAAAACTTGAGCAGCTGATATTTCCATAGAGATCGGCTTAGATCCATGATTGCACTTCTCAAGGACTTACGTCTTCAGTTTTCTTAGCTATTTTCTGCAACTCCCTAAACAAAAATATCTCTGCTCCAAATTCAGAAAGGTCACTGTCTTTAACCACAAATTTAATTAACAGCTTTCTCCTTCTACAGACCTTTTCATTCCCCTCTTTAGTTAATTTTAACCCAGTGTCCCACATTAGGAGCCTGTATTTTCCACTTGAGGGAGTAGATGCTCACAGGAGTGGCCCCAGGGAAGCTCAGCTCAGTAAATGATCACCAGTGGGAGCCAGGGTTATACACAGCATTACACCATGGAAAGCTTCCCATCTCCTGTTTCAGACAAAATGTCTACAAAAACAATACTACTACTTTGCTAAATTCCTGGATTCTGCAGATGGGAAGCTCAATTTCTACAGGGAAAGCCAGGCTGTTTTGGGGCAGCTCATGATGCACTGTCTTTTTGCTGCTGCTGCTAATTTTTGTGAGCACCATAGAATACAGTAGAAAATTGAAACTGTGTGAAAGATCAACAAATCAGTGTAGAATGTCACGCAGCAACATCTGTTAACTTTGGCTCCATCTCAGATCTTCCTGACCCCCTCCTTCCCAGCCACAAGTCTCCTGTTTTGTGAGAGCTCTGAGTGATAGGGACTTGGAGAGGAGGGGTGTGGAAATGTCTCACTATTTCTCAGTGGTCTGAAGGGCTTGCAGAAGTACTATCTGGAATGAAAGCTTAATGTTTGTGTGTTTCTATATTTTTAGTTATGGAGCAAGTGGGAATTTGCTGAATGAATTAATTGTATTGCTCTGTAAAAGTCTATCTTGAGAGCCATTATGTATGGGAGCTTACAAAGCCTGTGGGGAGAAAGGAAAGTGGCTTCCCTTTGTAATTAGGGCTTTCAGGAAATCTTTGATTGCAGAATCAAGTAGGGTTGCCCAGAAACATTTGTTTGATAGTGCTTCAGATAAACGAAATTTGTGCCTAATAATAATTTTGCTAGTGACATTGGAAGCAGCTGTATTTTCTAATGGTAAACTTGCCCTGAATAAAGCTTCCCTCCTTTCTTCTTGTCCAAACAATTATAGCTAATGAAACATCACTTCCAATTTGTAGGTCCCAGTAAAAAAATGTAAATCATGGAGCGATACAGCAAACAGTATGTTCTTAATGGGATAGTGTTTGTCTGGACCAAATGAATGCTTGTTCTTATATTGCATATTAAAAAAGTAAGAACAAAACCTTGACCCAGTATTTAGAAAATTTTAACATTTTTCTTTTTGCTTTTCAACAGGGTCAGCATATTTCATTAGCTCCCATTCAAAAGTTAGAGGAAACTTTGTATGAATATCAGCCTCTGCAAGTGGAGACATATGGACCACAAGTTCCAGAGCCTGAAATGCTGGGAAGGCTGGGGTAAGTAAATCAGCACATTTTAATTCCCATTTCACGGCATTATAGCTGGGATTGTTACCATCTTCAGATTGCCAGGGATCTTTTTTTTCTTTCTTTTTTTTTTTTTTTTTTTTTTTTTTTTTTTAAGGATGTTAACAAAATATTAGACTTCCTGCCCACATTTTGTTTAGGTGGATAAGCTGAAATTTTTGGTCCTCTTGCCTTTATAGATCTATTTAGAGCTGGACTGGATTGCATTAGTGTTTTTAAGGTTGTCCTTGGCAGTCGTAGTGAAGTAGCTGTTCATTTTCAGTTGCACGGTATTAAAAAATAAATAAATAAAAATCTGGGGCTTAATTTACCCAGCTGTAAGCCAGTAAAAATATTAAAGTTGGGCTGTTTGCCATGGAAAAGGGTAGATTTACTTGTCGGCTGCTGTCTACAGTCAAACTGTGTTTGTGAGAAATGAAGCACAGAGCTTAACTTTGTCAAAAAATATAATGCAGGGCTGGTCCAGCAGCTTGGCAGCATTGTGGTGTGCAGCCATGTTTGGAAGGGAGTTTGGGAACCTTCTGTGCCTGGGTAAGGGAGGTTAGGAAGTCCAAAAGTGATGTGTTTCCTCTCTAGAGGCGTGTTTGTAGCTGAAATGCCACCTGAAAACGTGTAGCTACTGGGGTAGTGTCACCCAGCTCATCATGGCCTGACTCTCGAGGTCATCAGCACTTCCAGTGCCTGGAAAACTGCGTGGCAGAATGACTGTGCAGGCTGGCAAGGCAAGAAAGAGTTTAAAAAAATAACAGTTTACATTTGGCTGTGCAATCTGGGAAAACTGAAGCCACAAAGTACTGAACAAAGTTGAGGCAATTTAGTGTGTGCAGTTTCAGAGACCACTGAAATCCAAACAGGAATCCCATCTAGTTCACTGGCATGGGAGAAGTTGTATCTCATCCAGGAAATTACAGAGGTAGACAGACTAAGTAAGGTAAATAAGCAACCTAATGGTGCTTCAGAAAACTGAAAGCTGTCTGGAATTGAGGCTGTCTCCATTTTTACTGTTCCTGTGTCCTCCTGATGCCTGTAATTTTTATTATCTGGTATTAAGCTTCTGCAACCAAGTATTAATTAGCAGCTTAAACTTGGGCAGAGCCTGGTTCAGCCTTTGCCACCTGTTTGGATGGAGCACAGCTGTGAGGGACCTCCAGCGTGAGGGGAGCCTGGAGGCCCCCTCAGCCTCATCACAAATGAGTAAAAGAAGACTCGTGCAGGGACGATTCCCTTTGCCTGTGCCCCATGAATGCTGGTGCCCAAATCTGTCAGGAATGCTGTCATCTCTGTCCGTTGCATTTAATGGCCCTGGTTCTGAGGCAGTCCAGCACTTGGCGGAACAAATTCCTTTAAATTCTGCAGTTGCGTTGCAGCGTCCGTGTGGGAGCGTGTTCAGAGGAGGGTTTGCAAACAATGCCACAGTCTTTTCTTCAGACACTTATAAATGTGTCATGTTCCTGCTGTGAGCAGGAACAACCAGGCTTGTTGGGCTTGGCTCTGGAGGTGATGAAGAAGTCGAGGGGTGTGGGGTGGCTGCGGCAGCAGGGGAGGCTCACGGGTGGGTGGGTGGGTTGGTGGTGCCCACCAGAAGAGTTCTTCTGAGTCCTGAGGCTGTTTGCCATTCCAAAACAAATACATCATTGCTGTGGGTTCCCAGCCAGTACAGCTCTAACCCTATTCCATGGGGTGTCTGAAATACCTTAAACCGTGCAGTGCTGTTGTTTTATATATTTGTGTTTCTGTGTTTATATGAACTCATGCGCATTTCCTGTTGATGATAAATGCTTAACGAATGTGCCTCTGTCCCTGCTTTGGGGCTTTTCAGGCAGCTGCATACAGCTGCCTGGCTGAGGCAGGAGAGCTGGGCACAATGTAAACCTCCCCAGCTAAAGATTTTTAGTTTCCTATTCATTTGCACTTATAAAAGGCCAGGCTGGATGGGGCTTTGAGCCGCCTGGCCTAGTGGGTGGCATCCCTACCCATAGCAGGTGGGTTGGAATGAGATGGTCTTTAAACTCCCTTCCAATCCAAACCATTCTATGATTCTAAATGTATTTAATTATTTTATTTTTTTAATTTTAGTTTCTCCCTCTTTTCATTTTCCTCTTAATAATTTTGCAGTCTGGCTGTTTATTGCTGGTAAATAATTCCCTCAAATGTACAGGTTGTTATCTGAGTTTCTGGAGACAGAATTATTGCAAAGACACTGTCAGCCTGGTGACTTTGAATTCATTTCAGGTAGCATAATTTATTGACTTTTTTTTTAAAAAATACAGTTTTATATCTTCAAAACACTCACTAAATGAGTTTTTTTAAATATTCTTTTACCTCTTACCTTCTACAAGACTTGCTTTAGGTTTCAGAATTTTTTTCTTGGTGAATTGCTGTAATGAAGGACACAGCTGGCAAAAAGGTTTTAGCAAAGAGCAAGAAAAATAGTAAATCCTTAAGGGATCATGTAGAACATTTGTAAGGAATCTTTTATAATTAAAAAAAAAATGCTTTTTAAGATGACTTGTATTATTTGCTTATTAGGCTTTTCAAAAAAATTCATGAGCAGACCATAAACTTGATTTTGCATTTTTCCACTGCTCTTCTGTGTGGAGTTTGCATGTTTTGCAAAAAAGGAAATTTATGTTCAAATTGTTCTTACAAATTTGTTTCTAATTTTCCCCGGGGATGTAAATTTTATTTTTTTTTTCCTAAGCACTGCAGAAAAGCATTAACATCCTTATGCGCTTTTTTTGTTAGGGTATTGGAAATCTTAGAATAATGAAGATTTAGACTTTTTTTTTTTCCCCAACACAAATGATTGGTGTAATGTGTAGGGGTTTGTGTCCTTCAGCCCCCCATAAAGGTCACTTTGGTTGTTCAAACTCGAGGACCAGCTCATGCCTGTCTCAGCTGTCAGCTGGAAACGTGACTTGGAAAAGGGGAGAGGATGTGTGAGAGCATCTCCCAAACATGTGGTGTTGCCCTTGGAGGAAAGTGGGGTCTTGGATCACTGGAACGTGCCCATCCTGGGGGCAGCTTCTGCAGCTGCCTGTCCCTCCACGATGACTAACAGCCCTGGGTCTGTGTGACTTTGTCACTGCTCTGAATTACTGAAATGTTCAGGGACGTGCAGTGGGAAATGGTTGGTTTCTGCACAGAGCTGAGGGCAGCCTATTGATATGTTTGGGGAGAGAGAGACCTCTGTCTTATCAAGGGCTCTACTGGCACTTCTGCTGTCACCACAAACTGTTAGTTTGGTATAGTTTAACTGAAGTGGGAAGTGTCACCTTTTGGTTCAAATTGGTGCAAATCTGTTGAATTGCTTTTTGTGAAGCAGAGGTGTTTTGGCTGCAAGAGAACACAAGGAGCACCCGGGTGCTTGGGCACTTGCTGCCATTACTTTTCTTAGATGGACAAAAAAGGCCTGTCTCTATTTTATTTTTTTTTTCTTCCTGATGTTTTTGCAGAGCATGCTGAATTTGTGTGGTTGGAGGTCTGCATTTTTCTTACTGGAAAACAAAAGAAATGAAAAATATAACAAGCTGACATGCCAAGTAGCAAAAGAATAACCCGAGATGGGGATGGAAAATGGTGTGTTGCATTAAAAATATATGTTTGATATGTGGTTTTAATTCTAAAGAAAAAAACAAAACAAAAAAAACAACCCTGAGGACCCAGATGATTTTTTTTGGAGGTCCTGAAAAATGTAAAGACATTCTTGGCAGTAATTGTAAGTCTGTCTGTCTAACAGGAGCAGCCACACAGCAGCCACCAAGTTTTACAGCTGTGAGGAGCCATGTACAAGCCACTTAAAAACTGACTATGAACTGAAAATCTGCTTATGCAATTACATTTTGGGTAAAGATATATGAACTTCATGGCTCAAAGTTTAGAAACAGTCTCTTGTAATCCAAAGTGGATCATACTCAACAGTGCCAGTCATATCCTCACCATTCTCATAACATTAAGGTAATTTACAAGTCAGGTTAAAAATTTCTATTTGCAACAGACCTTGTGATCAAGTCAAGCCTGGGCTACTTAAAATAAATTTGTGTTTGCCTCCTTAGCTTTGGAGAGATCAAACCCTAATATATGCATGTGTATATAAAAAAATCAGGCTCCAGAAATCTTTTCATTAGTGAAAAATGTGACTTCCCATTGATCTGTCAACATGTTTTCAGGTATAACCACTTTGTCAGCATCACCCCAGTTAGTGTTTTGTTTAAATAAGATGCAGAAAATGAATTTCAATGGTGAGCACTAATCTAATGAGGATAGGTAATGTACATTAATAAATTAGAAGTTAAATCTAAACAGAATACCATTTTAAGAGTTGAAGGGGGTAAGTACTGAAGCAGAGTGGGAGTGCTGTGAAAATCTGTACATACAATGAACATATTTTAGCCCACTGAGCTTTTTCTTATGAACAACTGGATTGATTCATTCCTTTTTTCCTAGTGTAGGACAGCACAGGCATTTTAAATTTCTCATTAAGATGAGGTTGGGTTTCATATCTGTTAGAGCTTTGTTAGTGTTTAATTTTTAACCTTCACTTCAAGTGGAAAATTTCTGCATATTTCTTTGTTGTACAGTGTTGTAGTGTAATTTGAAACACATGTAGAGTTCTGGCACTCAATCTAGAAATGATTCGTGTAACTTCTTTGCTGTCAGTCATTGTGATTTTTTTTTTTTTTTAAGTGAGGCAATAGTCAGGATGGTCTCCAAGCTATTCTTACAGCATAGCTGAGCTGGTCCTTGGCTGGATTAGCTTCTGCTAGAACCCTATAAGTGTCTGTGTAGGGTTCAAGACAGGGAAATAACAGAGAATTGATTTTAAATGGGTGACAGGACTGCTGGCCTTTAAAAGTCATAGCAGGTGATTTTTCATATCTGCTCTGTCACTGGGATATGCAGATGTTTCTTGAATCTTGGAAAAGGAGAAAAGCCACAAATGAAGGGCTGATTTGATCTGCTTTGGCCCATTGGTTTTGAACACTGAATTCATTCTGCTCCTTTTAATGAAATCTAGTCTCACAATAAGCTCAGTAGTCAGAGTCAAAAGATTGAGTAAGATCAAGGAAAGTTTGTCTTGCTTTGGAGGGCACATAGAGGGCTACACTCCTTGCAGGAATTCTCTTGGCTATCAGGGCATAGGGTCTGAATTTCCCAGTCTCCTGTTCAAGGCCTGAACCTCAGCAGATAGATTTCTGTCTGCTGCAAAGCGTTTTGCATCAGGTACCTAATGAATGAGAACTGGCAGGTAAGGAGTGATTATTGCTTTAAAGACTCAGCTATGTTTCCACACAGCCTTTTTTGTTCATTTTATCATGAATAATTGGATAAAAACCTGTGAATGGCAAAACAAGTACAACGAGTATTGTGTGGGTCCCCTTTTTTGGAATAGTGAATATGGCCAAATGTGCTGTCTCTTTCGAGACAGGAGGGAACAAGGCAACAGAACTACCTGTAAACCATCTTAATCTGGTTTGATATAGAAACTGTCTGGTATTGCTTTAGTGTTCCACAGAAATCCTACAGGCTTCATTTTAGGATTTTGGAAGGATGCAAATTGAATACAGGGGAGGTAGATTAGCATCAGTTTTTCCAGCTGAATGGAAATCAAGGAGTGCAGCCTTCAGTAAGTCTGAAATCTTACTGTTTAAGAAATCAGCTTTCTGGCAAAAAAGTCTATGAACATTTCAAACGACACCCTGTAGAATATGGTGTTTTGCATGGAGCTCTTCTGTCAAGGTCATTAGCAATTGAATATATTAAAAGTGGACTGCTTATGAAATGGAGAGATTTGCTTCCTGCCCGCCCACCTGTGGGTATAGTGTGGGTTCTGTAACTGTAAAAGGTCTCAGGAGGGTTATAAAAGCAGAGAATATGGAAAATATATAAAGAAACAAAGAGGGAAGCCTGCATATACCTCTCAGTTTCTTACATGTAAAGCTGACTGTAGCTGTGTGTGTACCACTAAATTAACCTCAAAAGCTGGCCGTGACAGCAGAATGTCCGTGGTGGTTGTTTTTGTTGGCGTTTGGCTTCAAAATTAACTCATCAATCTAACACGAGTCTCTGTGCTCAGAATACCGGTCTGGTAATGTTTTTTTACTTTTTCATGCAATCATGGAAAAAATATGTTTCTGCTCGAAGCAGTTGTCAAACAAGCTTCTTTCATCGACAATCAGACACAGGGCAGCTGAGTAAGGCTGTTTAGTCTAGAATAAATACTCGGGAGATTACAAGGTCGCTGTAGGAAATGTAATTATACCGTTTATTCCAGAATACTCTTTCTGTAGTGTGGGCTTGTTGAATACTAAATCATACATTTATTAAAATACTTACAATATGAAGAAGAATAAGAATTTCAGAGCCTTAACAGAAGGGAGATTTGTCTGCAAACTGTGCTATGGGATCAAGCAGTAAATGTTTAAAATTACTTCAGAAAATCAGGATGGTAATATTGGCTTTATTATTGAGAATTTGTAGGAGGCAAACCTGGAGTTGTCACTGCAGGTGTGAAGGCAGTGCTGCTAAGTGGGCAGCTGAAAGGTGTCAGGCAAAGCTGTCTGCTGATGTATTATAATGTGTCAGGAGGCATCCAGCAATTGTGTGGGCCAAATGCCCTATTTTCTGTGCTCTTTGTGTCTAAGCAAATCAAAGCCTTGTTACTACCAGCCACTTAAAAAGACCTGATTGTCTGTGACAGTTTTTATCTGTTATTGAAAGCCCTTCTCTGCTTCCATCCTACCCTCTATCCCCTGCTTTGATATTGCTGTTGGTGTCTGGTTCTCTTGTGACTTTATATGTCCACTTTCCTCCTTAGCTGCTGTATTTTGGTTGAAGTTAACTTTAGGACTTCTGTTGCGTCTCTGAAATTATGTGGTAAATTTTAGATCAGTGTTTTTTGTGCTGAGCTGTTTTCTTTTTCTCTGCATTTTTCCTTCCTTGTTTCTCCTGCACTTCATCAGGTTGCTCTTTTTGAGTATTTATCTGGCTGCTCAGCCAGATGGATAATTGCACTGGGAATTGTGTGGTTGCCACAAGAAAAAAAATACATTTTGTACATGCAGGAGAGATCTGTCCTGATTATCTCTCACTTCAACAACAGCAGGGCCTCAGTGTCCTCTAGCTTTTGTATTTCTTCCTGGGACAGACCCCCCAAATGCTTTCTTTAAGCCCAGAGTTAGAGTACAGAGGCAGGAACACCTTAGTCATGGGGTGCAAAGTCTGTGTGGTATAGACTGTGGGAGCTCATGGAATGCCGTTGCTGAGCTCTTCTTCATCCTCCTCTCCATCAACATCTGTGCTTGGCTATCAGGAGAGGTGGCACGACAAGGACTCACTCTGGAGCAGTCTAAGAAAACCCTGACATGATCTCCTGAAGGGTCTATTTGGATGCACTAACCTTAAACTATTTAGTCTCAAATGTAGTTGAAGTAGCAAGATGATGAGCACCCTCTTTGAATTTGCCTTTTGAAGCATTTGCAAAAATTCCTTGCAATAAAAATTTCAAAAGGAAGTGTGGAAAGAAGGAGAGAGAGGCTTTCAGAGCCCTTCAACACTGTTGTTTTAAGAAGGGGGGTTATGTAAAATGAAAATATTTAGCCAGAGACAGCCAGCAAAATAGACTCCTAAAGAGGAAAGTAAAGCCAGAAATGATGCATCATTTTGACTCTGACACTGATAAACACCGTTGTAAAGCAGCCTTTTGAATAAAAACTTTGTTCAGGTATCAAATGGCTGAAAAGGTAAGTTATGAGTTTCCTTAAATGGCAGAGGGAAGCACAGGGGGGTGTCTTGCTTGAAGCTTTCTGCAGCTTTTGAAGCAGTAGTTTGTGATTCTTTAACTTCCTTCAGATGGCTTTGTTGAAGGAGCCTGTAATGTTTAAAGCTTTTCTGAAAAGTGCTTAGTGGTAGGGAGTGAGGGATCTCTTCCTGCAGGAGTGTGTCACTTGCCAAAGTCAGTAATTCCATTGATAAATTTCATCCTGTGTATGTAACTGCTCTCACTCCTGATAGTGATGGATGACAAGAATTTTAAGGGTTGGGCTGGTAATCTATTTTCTTATTTTGATACTGACCCTGTGGTCCCTTAGATTAGATCACACTGGAGGGAAAAGTGGAACTGGAGAACTTTTCTTAAGAGTTAATGGTATCCCATCACATGTGATCTCTTCTTTATTTTTCCCAGTTTCCTTAAAAAAATAACAAACAGAAAACTAAAAACATCCAAGTCTTCCACACCCATAAGAATTGGAGTTTCTGGCTCCTTCCATTCCAGCAGTTTGTGCATCACATGGCCATCACACTTGGTGGAGCAGCAGAGATTTTAGGGGTAACTGAGACCAGAGCTGCTGCATGGAAAGAAGTTATGGGATATGGAGGGGAGACCCTAAAAGAGCTTGATTGAAGCTCTTTGGATCTTTGAAATTGAAAGATGTCCAAGGACAGGTTAAAGGTTATTATCTCAAGTGCCTTTTGTAGTTAGAGACTCATCTCTATTGGGTCAAGGGGGCAGAAAACACAATATGCATTTCCTGTCGTGCATTATAGGTTTTTTTTTATTTTTTTCTTTTTTTGTTAGTGGTGCTGCTTATAGGAATTTGAGGAAAGTACCAACAATTAAAATGGTTGGCTGGAGATTATGTACACACACTTAGGAACCAATTTCATGGCTTTGGTTTTAAAGCCTTCCTAGTAGTCAATTGAAAACTGTTCTAGGTAAACAAGACATGTAGTGCCAGGCTTCCAGAAAGAATTGAGTTGTTCATTTTTCCCTCTTCCAAATTGAAGAATTTGAGTTAGGCTGTGTTTCTAATAACAAAGCAATGTTTTGAACATAATGGGACTTCACAGCTGAGCTATTGCTCAGGCTTGAAGGTAACGCCACCATATTTTTGTTTCTTTAACTGGTATTAAATGTAAAAACATAAATCCTTTTCAGTGGGAGAGGAGAAGGGGAGATGGTTTTCATTTGGCATAATTTCCTGTGAGACGTGGTTCTAAACAAGGCCCATATTTATACAAGACAATACAGTTTTACATGTACTGGTATATCCAGCACATTTTAAAATTGTTTAGCCAGCCCCGGGTATTAAATACCTTCACAATAAATGTGTTTAATAAAAGTAGATGAAGTTTGAAATAATTTTTTAATAATTTTACAGTAGAAACACCAGTTAAATCAACCCCAATGCAGTAATAAATGTCACAAAAACAATTAATTATAGTTGCTTGCCACTGCAAAATCAATTGTGTAACTGTTCTTTTAAAACTGACTTTTACATTACTAAATCCTAAACACTACACTTCTGTAACTTGTCAGAATCAGGTTTTGGTTAATAGATATTTTCAGTGATGTAATGGGAACTTCTGGCATAGAGTCAGAATATAATGGACTGTGATTAATGTTTTAATAAGCACTTTTCTTGTACTTATGATGCAGCAGTGAAATGGTTTCCTGCTTAGATTGATAGAAAAGCAGGTGTGCGTACACACTTTTTTCTTCCAGTAAGAATAAGTTTTTCAATGCTTCTGCTTGAAAGCATTTAATGTTTTTCCTTGAGTCAAACGCTGCTGATTTGGGGATTTCAGTTTGTTTGTTTTAAATCCAGCTATTGCTGTTATTTGTCAGTTGAAAGTGGAGGGTGCCATGGAAACCCTTTCAGTACTTAAAGTAATTGCTTTGCAAAAAAGCAAGCTCATTAGTTTAAAAAATAGTTTTGATACATGGACATTTTCTTCAGTGAAAGGATTTGTTTAAAATAGTGTTGGAGTAATTCAAAAATGTGCAAGAACAAATACAGTGATGAAAATATAAGGAGGTTGGATTTATTATGGAGGTTGGTGTAGTACACTTGCTACATGTTTGGTTACTGTTGTCCTGGAAGTGGTTGTGTTTTTTCTGTATTTTAAATATTTTTTTTTAAATTAATAAATAAATGAAAAGGTATCTTAGTCCCTGCTTTTAGTGACCCATCAATCCAGACTTGTTGCAGGTATAGCTTTTTTTGCTTAGGGATTCAGTCAGGTCTTGTCCTGATATTTCTTCTAAGATGATGGTAAAGGTGAGCACATTCTTCATGCTCTTTAACACCCTACTGATGCCTGATGGTGGTTGTGCTCCACTCTTCCTCTGCAGGGGAATATATATACATGGAAAATATATGTATCTGTATAAGCACAGAGCACGAGGGCTGCCTTCTGTGGCAAACAAAGCAGTCTTTTTTCTGTCCTTCTCCTCTGTCCTTGTAGACTTGATAGGAACAATGGACATACCTGTGATGAGGGGAGAGAAGAGGGGGAAACCTGTAGAAAGAGGAGGTCCCATGTCTTGCTGGCATCATTCCACCAGCCTGGATTCTCTGCTCTCTCACTTCTGAAAGCTGGGTGAGCCTTTCTGGAAAGATGGAAAAGGTGCTGTGGTCCTGGCTTCAGTGCAGGCACTTTTCTCTCATGTCCGGAATCTGTCGACATTAATTGAGGTTCAAGATAATTGTTTCTCCATCTCTTTGTTCTTTTCCTAAACCTGGGGATCTTACTGACTCCTCTATTCTCAGGAGCATTGACCCATGCTTTAATTTTTCCATCAACTTTGGAAAAAGTGCAGATATCAACATACTTGTGTTTTTAATATTTATTGAGAATTTACCGAGCAGCCTCTATACCTTGGTTTTGTGCCAGCTCTCTGTACTGGGGTAGTGTCTGCCTTGCACAGAGAAGGTTACTTATGGTTTCCTTTATTTGCTACTGCTGCATTTCTCTAGTTCTCCCTTAAAAAGATGCAGGAGGTGAGTGCTGGCTGCTATCTTTATTCCCTGACTCTCTTCCAGAATTCATGAGGAAATGCTCCTGAATAAAGCCAAAAAAATTCTACACCTCTTCTCTCCTTCCTGTCATTAGAAGGTTCTCTCTCTCTTCCCCCTCTTTTCACATCCAGGCCCTGATGGATTGGGCAGACTTCTTGCTCTGTGGTCATTGATTCTACTAATTGTCAAAAGCTATTCCAGAAATGAGACAGAAGAGATTTAGCACTCTTAGGCCAATCTCAAAACTTGGAAGCATAAAGGCTCTGCTGTTCCAGACTCTCTTCAGCACACAGTTAATTTTGGAATGAAAAGTCCCACAGATACAGAGTCTGCAAACAACCTGAAATATGGAAACTGTATCTTGCCTTTTTATTTTTCCCTTGTTCCATGATGTAGGTGCACCCTGCTCTTTTTGTCCCCAGAATCAAGGCAAGTATTGTTGTGAAGGTGTGAGTGCAATGTGGAGTTGGCTTTCAGGAGTCTGCTGTGGCTCAGCAGTCCAGGCCATAGGATCCTTCTTGATCTTTTGGCTTTTGTCTAAGAGCAGTCACTGAAGTTGGTATTTTTGTATTTTGCATTTATTATGTCTCTCTTTCTCTTTAGCTCACCCAGAAATGATCTATAGATTTTTTTAGGTCTGCTGTATTTATGCAATTTATCCAGGCCTTAAATGTACTAGGAAAAGCTTGGACTAGCAGAAGAACATACAAAACTGGTGTTGTCCAATTCTACAGACACCTGAGCAATTGACAGTATCATAACAGCCCCTGGAGATGACAGCAAGGGTAGCTCAGTGCAGCTCTCTGCTCACCATTTTCACAAATTCTCACAGTTAACACCTCCAGACTCCTTCCCTGCCTTCTCCAAAGCGCTATAGGAAGTTCATATGTTCCCTGATTTGTTTTTGGCTCAGCTATTCTGAAAAATTCCCATCAAACTTCTTTGGGTGCTGAGGGGAGTAGGTTTAAAAATAAACTAAAACTCAACATAGGTCCAGTTCTGCTCCCAGCCCTTGCAGAGGAATTTGTAGTGGCTTCACTGGGCACAGGATTAGACCTTACAGAAGTGCCTTTAATGTTCCTGCCCTTGGGCAGTCTGGGTGGATGCTGCTTTCTTTTGCAACACAGTGGATGAACTGAGTGGGCTCACAGGATCTTCCTTATAATTGAGGGGTGTGATCACATGGCTCAGGGATGTTTGCAAATGGAGCAAAGGAATGCAGCTACCTGTAGGACTGAGGGTGGGCAGTGGAGCCCTGTGCTGGTGCTGCAGGCTCTTCATCCCTGAATTTGTAGATATTTGGCTTTTCTGGGAGATGTTGGCTGCTGGTTGATTTTCCTGTATTTCAAAACAAATGCTGAAAACTTGCCTGGAGCTTTCTGCTCCAATCAGCTGCCCACATGTACTACAGCAGCAGGTTTTACAGGCTGTCTGCCCTGGGAATTGAAGACCAGAAAAAGAAAAGAAAATCAATGTATTTTCTTTTAATGCTATTTTTATCCTCTTAGAAAAAGACTTTATGAATGGGGCTAGCCAATAGATGAGATTTCGGTGCTTGTGTATGGGTCCATTTCATGCCATCCTCAGGCACATGTGCATTGTTTCCTTTTTTTTTTTTTCCTTTCTCCCATTAGTGCTTTGGTTAATTATCTGAAAAATGGAAATATCTGTAAATTTGAAATATCAGCATTAAGTTCTGGGAAGTGCTTGCTGCTTCCAGTAGAGAGAGCTGTGTAAACTGGAGTGGCTGGGTGGAGCTGACAATACAGGCTCCTGGTGTCTGCAAAGAGCCATGCATCCTCTATTTTGGGCTGCTTTGAAAGATGTTATTTGCAACAAATCCCAGAGTTTTTGTTGACTCATGACTTATATTTTGGTTTTATTCAGCATTTTTTTGTCCTTTGAGGGCTTCAGCAGCTGAAACAGCATCGTCTTACCACACGGCAGTTTCAGCTGAGCCTGGTGTTTGAAATGGCAACACTGCTAAATGTGTGTGACTTGTTTTTAGAACACCATTTTAGCTGCCAGTTTCCTTGAGAAAGCAAAAACAATATGAAAGGCAAGAAATACAAATAAAGGAGAGGCTTTAAAATATTTCTGACGTTAAACTAAAAAACCTGAAAACTAAACATTCAGAAGACATGCTAAATTTAGCAGAATTTCTTGACTAGGAAAGCAGCATCTAAATAAGCATTCACGTTCCTTGGTTGCCTCCCCCTTTTCTTCAGCCTACACATAAACTCAGTGATTAAGTTCTCTCTTAATGAGCTCTTTCAAAAATTTTGCTTTTCTTCTGATAAAAGGTCTGGATGCTCCCAAAAGAATAGGTGCCACATGGTGAGGGTAGATACAGGGGAGGATGAGAGTTCCCCAAAACTCTGCTTCCTGCCAAAGTGGTGAAGAAACTGCAGTGGTACCACTAATTCTTCCAAGCAGAAGGTAAGATTTAGGGCACCAGCAATAACTGCTTTGAGGGGATGATCTGTGCACCCAGGAAAGCTGTAGTTTCTGCTGGAATTATTTTATTGATGCGTATGTTTGTGCATGCCCGAGTGTGTATGCAGATATTGTGATGGATCATTTGACATTTACAATGTGATAACTCCTTGCTGTTATTGCTGTTGTATTATTAGGGGTTCTGTAGGTCTGGCAATGCAGTGATTTTTTTCAGCAAGTGCAGCTGAAGCTCAGTGTTTTTCCCCAGAAAAGAGAAGGTAACACTCAGGGAACTCACTGCAGAAAACCAGGGTGAATTCTGAATTCCCCTGCTCGATGCTACTTTGTGTCTGTACCCACCTCCTTACCTCCAGAAGAAACCAGAGCTCGGGTTTTGTAAGTCAGCCACCATTATCTATGGTGTTTCCAGTATTAATTAATTTGTGATGCTGTGTTTGTGTGACCTGTTCTTAGCTCCTGGCTGTGTGACCTTTGCCATTAAGCCGTCTCTAGCTGGAAAAAGTCCACATTAGTAAGTGCTACAGATTAGCCTGAATCATTTATCCATTTTCCCAGCCCCCTCAGATTTTTTGACAGATGTGCATTCTGCAATAGGTGACTTTAATATTTTCTTTCAAATTGTAGATGAAAGTTGTTGAGTATCACTAGGAGAAAATGAGATCCCTGCAGGGAAAATACCTCTTTGAATGATGAATCCCCATTTACACTTGCTTCTTAAGATCTATCAGTTTAAATCATGCCTTTTTTTTTTTTTTTTTTTTTTTTTTGCATAGCACCTATGAAAACTAATTTGAATATGGTACTTAAAGAAATTACTGCCTGCTTTTGTTGTAAAGTTAAAGATGAGCTTGAGCTTTTCATTGGGGTGTGTCACTGAGGGGTGTGTTAGCTCTTGGGGTGAAGCAATTTTAGTTGTTGGGGTAAAGAAATTTGAGATCAATATTGCTTAAACAAATCCATAGGTCAGTGTAGAATATTTTCAGTGGCAGTGCATTAAATGGACAGTGCATATAGTGGGAACTTTCATACTCCAGGGTGATTGAGGGATAAGAGTTCTGATGCAGAAGGATAGCTAACTCTGAATATCCATAGGATTCCTCTGGAAATATTACCAGATTATTTACCTAGAAAAAATTGAATGTTTTCTGTACAAAAAAATGAGGAGTTTGCATTGATATGGATTTAACCTCTGTAAAGACTTCTGGAAAATCATTCAAAACTCATGGTAAGGTGTGTGTGTGGCTGTATTTGAGATGGCTTCTGGGGTAGCCCAGGCTCACGTGTGCTCCAGCCTGTGTTGGAGCAGCACAGAGGTGGTCTGGGAAAAGCCAGCTCTGCTTCCCCTGTGGTTTTTGCTCTTCCATGGCTCCAGCTGATAGAACCTTTGTAGTACAAGAAGTTCTCACTCACAAAGGGCATCAGGTTAGCCTTTAGTAGATTTATGTGCCATAATATTATTTAAGCCTTTGAAAACCTGCACAGCGCTCGTGAGGCAGATAATGCAATACTTTCATGGGGGTACTTCAAAGTGGGCTCCGTGGAGTGCTGGCCCTGCTGCTGAGAGATCAATACAGTCCTGTGCTCTCTGCCCTTCAATCACATCAGCAGCCTGTCAGATGGGATGCACTGCTCCACCAGCTCGAACAAACATCAGCTTGATTCTGGTAGGAAAGAGATTTTACTGGACCAACCCCCCTTTCTCAACAGAATGTCTGAGTGACTTTGGTGTTTTAATTCAGAATAGGGCTGTGCCCAAATAGAAGTGACTTTTTCTTCTGTGATGTGCTTTTCAGTGCTGCTCATGGGCTTAAAATCTGTGGAGTGTGGGTCCACAGAGACCCTGATGTTGTTTCCCAGTTATGCATCCAGTGAGTGCTCCCAGTTCTGGTTGCCACCTGGGAGAGCTGCATTACTGGTCTAGCTGCTTTTAGCAGTCGATTACAAGGAAAGGCATTTCAATAGAGCAGATTTTCATCCCTGCATTACCCACCGTGCTGCTTTGTGTTGATGTTTTAACTGGAGAGCTGCATTAAGCACGTTGTGTGTGTTACCCTTCTCTCCTCTGCTGCCTTTAATCAGGAGGTGTATACATTGATGTACAGCAAACATTAAACTGGAGCTAATGGGAAATGGGTTTGAGCCTGAGTTATAATGATCATAAAATGTGATGAGATCTGGCAATTAACTTATGATGCCATGTAATCTAGTGACATCACATTGAATGGTGTTTCACAGAGCACTAATATTTTACATAGCCTTAAGATAAAAAGTTTGATTATAGCACTCAGTGTATAAACATACATATCCCTGTTTATGGCAGTAAATTAAGGCAGTGGCCCACACTATTTCTTACATTTCTTGTTACAGCAAGGAGCTTATATATCTTAATAATATGAGAAATTAAGCAGTTCAAGAACACAGAGCAGAAAAAAGACCTACTTAAATTTTCTACAGATGTCTGTGATGATTGAAGACTAAAGGAATTTCATAATGAAATAGCAAATTGCATGAAAGAAGTTAAACTTCAGTACAAAGTTAGGCTGTATTTTAATATTGCAGGGGAGTGTATACTAATAGAATAATCACTCACCTCTTGTCTGGCAGCTTTTGACTTGATGTAGCCATGGAACTTCCCTTTAAAGCACAGTAATTTCTATATAAACTGTTTGATCTGTCAAGTAGGTGTAGGAGCTTGTGTCAGACTTGAAGAAAGGAGCAGATTCAGCTCTGACAGATGATACAAATACAGTGAAGTTAATTGACTTTGGCAGGGGAGAAAATTCTTCCTCCCAATTATGTCAAATGCCAGACAACTTTCCAGAGGTGTGGAGGGAAACATGCCTAAAGGACAATACTGACACTATGCTTTTCTAGTAGGTGCTTGCTCTGCTTTATTTTTATTTTTAACTTTTTTATTATTTAGGCTTTCAGGGATAAAATAATAAAATCAACTAGCTCAACTACCTCTTTGTTTGAGGATTCTCAGACCTCATAAATCCATTGCCCCTCTGTGGTCCTCTAGGGTTTTCTGCCTGGTTTTGTGAAGGTAAAAGCTTTCAGGAGACCCTGTGAAGCTGGGAAGTCTTGGGCTTCTTATTTTTCTGCCAGTGTTAGGTGTTCTGCTTCTTTGGCTTCATATTGGCATAATTTAAATGCTGTCAGAGTCAACAGGTTTCTGTCACATTCTAAGATTTTAGTATTTGGAAGGCAGAGGAGAGGACTGGGCTTTTGACTTTGTTCACTGGTCCCATGTCAGACCTATAGCCTGTCTCATATATGAACCTCTGCAGTTTTGTGTTCCAGCACCACATGATTCTTTTACAGAAATTTCCTGTCAGTGGAGTAGGAGCCAGCAACGCTGTCATGGTAGGGGTTATTGTCTAGAGAAATAAAACTCCCCTTTTCTCCACTCTGACACCTTTTCTACTCTCAGCTCCATTTTTGTTTTTAGTTCATGGGTTTTTCCACTGCAACTCATGATAAGTGTTACTGCCAAGAGATGATAAATAAAATAAATAATAAAAAGGAATTGATGTAGGCAACTTTTTGTTCTCTGTCACCTTCTTGTGAGGTTGTGATGGATGGCAGAGCATTGGTGGGCAGGTCATGCACAACCCTCCAGTTTTGTTTCACGGTGAAGGCAGAATCAGTTCAAATGTCCTGTTCTTTTGTGGCCCAAATCTACTATATATAATTGGCCTTTTTGTATCTTACTGTTCAGTAACTGTTACTGCTTTTTCAAGAATATCTTGGTAAATCTGACAGTGTTTGTATTTTATTTCGTTGAGTTTTTTGGTTTTTATTGCTGAGTTTTGCCTTACAAAAGTTCCCAGGAACATAATTGCAAGTCCATCCCTAGACACTGTACAACAATTCAGAGGCGTGTGGAACAACCCTTACCTCAAGTGGAGGATACCATCTTGAAAAGAGAGCAGTTAAATAGCATGCAATGGTAGCAAACTATCTCCCTTTTATTCCTCCTGCACTTGACTCTCTTCCTTCTAAATGTGGCAGTACTGTCAAAACTTCTCATTCTTCTGGCTTCTCCCTGTCAGTAGCCAAGAACTCCATTCGGTTTGTGAGTTCCAAATTTTTACTCATCCTTGCATCTGGTTTTGTTGCCTTAAACCCCAGATACTTTCAGATTGACACAGTGTTGATCACAGTTGCATTTGGTTAAATTTGAGGTTAGTTTACATGAGTCAGTGATGAAATTGCATGTGACATTGGGAATTCATTATCTTTAAAATTATTTTCTGAGAAACTTTATTCAGCCACTAAATATACTTGTATTAAAACAGGCCCTTTAGTATGCATAATTGAGATTTGGAATCATGGTGTTTGTTTTTTCACATTTCTTGGAGTGCTTCAGTTTAGCTAAACTAAACACTGTTCTATTTAGGGGATAATTTTAAGATTTTTTTTTTTTTTGTAATTCTGGCAGCAAATGCTGTGACATTATAATTATGCCATAAGCATTCAGTGTTTATCCATCATAAACTGGCTGTAATCCCAGTTCTGGAATACAGCTTTCTTGTTGCTCTGGATTCTTCAAGTGAAGGGGCAATTTTGTCTGCAGAAATGATTTCTTAAGAAAATCCACCATTTGGGTTAGTTACATACTAAAGCAGCTCAGAAAGAGAAGTCTGTCTCTCCCTCTGAAGTCATAAGTGATTTTTGAAGTTTTCTTGAAGGAAGTTCACTTTTGAGGACAAGTTGAACCAGCAGATACTGTTCAGAAACAGACTCAATTCTTGCATATATTTAAATATTGCACTCCTCTAACCATCTAAATTTAAAAATGGCAACTGGTTAAACCAATTCAATCCAGTGTTGTTAACATACCTGTTAGTCTGTGGATTTCAAAGCAAAGCAGGATGCAGTGGTACACCCCAGGGGTCAATCCAGGGACCAGCACTGCCTCCCCTGCCCTGCCTGGCCGTGGAAGGAGTGCTCCCTCAGCAGGTTTGCAGGTGATGCCAAGTCCACAGGAGCAGCTCATGCACCAGATGGTTGTGCTGCCCTTCAGAGGGACCTTGGCAGGCTGGAGAAATGGTGTCACAGCAATCTTGTGTGTTCAGCAAAGAGAAATGCAGGGTGCTGCACCTGGGCTGGGATAATTCCATGTGCCAGCACGGGCTGGGGGCTGACCTGGAGTGCCCAGGAGCCAGCAGCCTGTCTCTGTGGGGAAGAAAAGCCACCAGCTTCCTGGGCTGTGCCAGGCAGTGTCACCAGGAGGTGGAGGGAGGTGGTGATGCTTCCCCAGCACAGGTGAGGGGCACCTCCTCTCCTGGCATCCCTGGTGCCAGAGCCATGGGCATGCTGGAGGGAGTAGGGATTGGGGTATCTGTTGTGTGAGGTCAAACTGAGGGAACTTTTCCATCTGTGTGGGGAGGCTTGGAAGGATTTTGTCAATGTGTGTAAATACCTGATGGAGGGCAGGGAGGGAAGGGGACAGAGCCAGACTCTCCTCAGTGATTCCAGTGAGAGGATGAGATGTCATGGACACAAATGGAAATCCATGGCATTCCATTAGAATGCATTTACTGCAAGGGAGGTCCAGCCCTGGGACAGGTTGTCCAGATAGTTTGTGGAGTGTTTCTCCTTGGAGCTACAAAAACATGACTGGATACAGCCCTGAGCAACCTGCCTGAGCTGACCCTGCTGAGCAGGGAGGCTGGACCAAGTGGTCTCCCTTTGTGCCTTCCAGCCTCAACCATCTCAGTGCCATGGTCCTTCTGCTCTGATTGCACAGCAAGGCGAGAAAACTTAATAAAATAATCTCAGCAATAAGATATGTAAAACTATATTTTAAAATAAAGAGATTATTTCTTTCAAATATAGGACTTTTAGAGCAGAATCCATTAGGAGGTGTCTTTTTTGTCTGCAAGTTGCCTTTGTTATCTTACTTCCTTTTTGCAGAGGTCTCAGAGGTTGCTCCACCAGTTTCTAAAGTCGTGTGTTGGGTGCTGAGGCTGGAGTTGCCATCAGGTGTGGGCTTGGTAGCCTGAAATCAGTGGAGATGCATTGGTGTGAGATGTAATGAGTAATACAGCTGTGTCACCCTGAAATTTCATTTCAGAGGTGATTGAGTGCTAAACTGCCTTTCTGTTCATGTCTCCCCCTGTCAATTGGGTACTTTCACCACTGAGTTTAAACTCTCCAGGAAGAAACAAATACTGAAGTAAAAAGGTACATCTGCTTATAAAAGAGGAGCAAATTGTCAGTGTCCTGCTGGTCCCACTGGAATGGTCAGGCTCCCCTGCACTTCCTTTTCTGCTCCTGGAGAGGGATGGCTGGGGTGGAGGGAGCATGAGTCTGACCCAGTGCAGCTTTCCTTAGCTGTGCTGTTAAACACCTTTCTCTGGCTCTTACTCAGGTTATGATACTGAGCTTGGATAATGCCAGCCAGATAAAAATCCAATTGTCTGTAGCAAACATAGCAAATGGCATCGCTTTGTTGTAGCAAAGAGCAAAGTGATTGTTGTGCCTTTGATCTCTAAAGTGCTCTGATGTGGTGAGGTCATCTTGAGGAAACACTAACAGGCCTTTCCTTGAATTTTGTATTTAACTTGATGT
Organism: Lanius collurio; assembly: GCA_020086605.1. NCBI lineage: Eukaryota > Metazoa > Chordata > Aves > Passeriformes > Laniidae > Lanius > Lanius collurio. The sequence continues at coordinate 539,640 of JACBWW010000004.1, forward strand.
AAAAGGAAGTTGGAGAAATGGAATTGAATGTGTGCTTATTGTGATAATTAATTTTAGTCAACATTTAGCTTGCTTTTCAATGTTCCTGCACAGGACTTGGTATTGGAACGGGACATTGGCAAATGAGTTTATTAGTTTTCATTGAAAATTAATATGTCTGTCAGCTTTTCACTGTGGGGCTCATTTTGCTGTCTAGGTCAGTAAGACTGCTGGCTTCCCTTTCAAAACTATTTTTTTTTATCCATATATTTGCTTATATGTCTTTAATCCTTCCAGTTACTGCTTTAGAAGATGTGGGAAGGGGAGGAATACTTGGTCCCTGAAGGTTGCTGTGAGCCAGTCACTGCTCGTATGAATGAAATATTTTCATACATCATAAAACTATCTCAAAGAAAGTCTTGAGAAGTTAAAATAATGGTAAATATTCTCTAGACTAACTCTTGCATGGCTAAATAGCCTGGCCTTGGTCCAGGAAGGCACTTAACAATGTGCTTAACTTTAAGCGCATTGAATATTCTTCCTGGCGTGAGTGAAAAATCAATGAGGCTGCTCACATGCTTAAAATAAGACATGTGCTTAAGTGTCTTTCTGGACCTCAGCCAGAGCGTTGAGCCTGTGAGATGGGCTGAATTCTAACTGTGGGCAAAAGGCAGTAGTGTTTCATTTTGCTTGTCTTGTGCCTTTCTGAAGAATTCATTGATATTGTCTGTGTTTATTTTAATTGGCCTCCATTTCCCATCTAAACCCTACCAACTCCAAAGCTCTGGGAGTAAAATAGATGTGCAACTTAGGGCTGTCAAACAGCTTGTCAGGGGTAGTACTTAGACTGTATATATTGCTCTAGAGCAGGAACTGAACTTCAGAAAAGCTGGGAAAAGATGAGGTGAAACATGATTGTTTTCTTTGGTAGCCAAGATTTTAATATAGAGAGAAAATGAAGAGGAGAGAAGAGAAGGGCTGGTGACACGTCACACCTTTTCAGTTAACATAGCTGCTTCTTAGGAAACATTTAAGAATGCAGACAGATGCATTAATAATCTGCTGGCAGTGGCTGTAGCCTTGGCAAGTCGGCTTTCCTACCTACTATTGATTTTTCTGACTCTCAGGCAGCAATTTGCAATGGGTGGTGTGATCCCCTACCCTCCAAATGGACAGTGAGAGGAGCTGTCACAGCCAAAATAATTTTTACTTTCTAATCAACCCCTCCTGTTTCTTCAACAGCATCTTTTCCTGCTTAGATGACAATTTCCACTGCTGACAACTGTGAATGATAAAACATACTATATTTAAACACAAACAGCCTCTATGGCTAGAGGTGCAAAATAACCCTCCATGATGCACTGAGCTCTGCACTGGCTCCAGCTACCCTGGGGGAAGCACCCCTCAAGTCCTGGAAATTTGGGGTGTTACTGCTTGGCAAGGGCAAAAGCAGTGCAGCCACGGGCATCTTAGAGAAATCTTTGCTGTCAACTCAAACTTACCCATCTGTGGAAATAGAGTGTCATTGTCCCCCTGCTGTCTTTTGTTTTTCAGCATCTAGACAGTGCTTGGCTTTCCCTTTCCCTCTCCGTATTTATGGCTTCCTCCTGGCATCACCAGGGCTGGGACACCTCTGTGTTTCCTTAGGTATTTGATTTATACAAGATGAGAGACACACACAGAGGAGCTGAAGATAGAGTGGCCAGAATAAAGGAAAATGGAGCAGAGATTTTTTTTAAAGGGTTAAGTATGTAAAACTAAAAGCAACCAGTTGAATTTTATATGTAATTACAAAAGTATTCCTGAAAATGCATCTCCATGAGGGAGCAGCTGCCATTTTAGCAGATCTTTTCCACATTTCTGAGCAGTTTGAATGAATTTGTTTGTAGGTTGTTGATTTTCTTTCAGCTGCTGAAGTAGCAAAATAGCAAATCCAGGCTGGGTTTCAAGTTTGCTTCAAGGTAACTCACAGTGTATGTTTTTATTGTGTACTTGTCCTAGTGGCCATTTATTTCTTTAAACATGAATTTCTCTTTTACTTGAGTAAAAGCTTAATAAAATCACCTGTCACATACAGAATTTAAAATGAATTGAGTAAGATGTGATTGAAGGTTTTGGTTTAGAAGGTGTATTCACATTCTGGGGTAGCTTAAATGGTGAAACAATGTGCATTAGGGATATCAGAGCCAGAATTAGAACTGGAAGAGTGGATGGAAAATGGGATCTTAGAACTGTTTTGTTTTCAGCTGTTTTCTCCTTAGCTTTTCTAAAATCAAGCTTAAGTAGTTCTGAGAATATATCTGTCTGCAGGTGTCTTCAATGTGACAGAGCCTTCTGCCACCTAGTGTTGCTGGGAGCTCTTCTCAGCAGGAAAATTTATTAAATGTCATTTTTATTAGCAGTCCCTACTAATTTCTAGTTATTCTCTGTGAATGTTTAAAAAGGCACTTTCTGCACCAGTTTCAGAATCAGTTCAGTCAGTAGGTACAACAAAATCTATCTCTGGAGACAGATGTTGGGGATGTAGCTTGCAAGTTGAATGGAGTTGTTAACAACCCATGGAGAATTTCAGCAGTTGTGGATGTCACTGCTCTGTAACAACTCTGTTGGTATTTTCTCTCCCTGGTGGAACTAAGGGATTCTGCCTAACTCAGCACACTTCTGTTTGATATCTGTGCTTCTGCTGTTTCAGGATATTGGATTAGATTGAAAGCAGCAGAAAATTAAAATTAATTCATCAGAAATCATATAAAAAATGATTCAATTTAGACACTTAACTCATTGTCATTTTAGAAGAGTAAATTAAAAATCTCCTATCACCACTGCATTTTCCCCTCTAGAATTTCTACCAGGGCACAATAGAGAAGGACAATAAAATCCAGAGCATTTCACCCAGATTTCACAATAGAATTGTCAAGCTGTTAAAACAGAAAAATAGTCTTAATGATGCTTTATATTTAAGCCAAATAAAAGTAGCTCCTACCATATGCTGACAGATAGGAGGAAGTTGCCTAGGATTGAAGGAGTGGGGGTTTTCCTTCATTCCCCTGTAAAAAATACTTTCAGGAGAAGAGGGCAACAGTTTTCCCTCCTCTCCCTCCTGTGGGAGCTGCCCTGTGCCAGAGGGGGCTGTGCAGTGCCTTTGCAGCCAGGCTTTGAGAGCTCAGCCCAAAGGCTGCACCTGGCTGGGGCAGAGGCTTCCCATCCTTCACCCATCCGTGGTTTTGAGGAGAAGCCTCACTCCAAGCTCCTGCCCTCTTTGCTCCCTCCTGCCTCTCCCAGGCCTTCCTGAGGAGCAAATGCCAGCATGGCTGAGAGCTGTAAACCTGATCCTCAGCATCAGCCTGAAATGCTGACCTGACCAGCAGCAGCCAGAATCTGAGGCGGCTGAGGGGCTCATGCATTAGAGCACAAGTCAGCTGCAAGAGAAGGTGACCTGCTTTTCCCCTTCTTTTGACCTGAACAATCTCATCTTGTTTAAATACTGTCATTCAAACTGCAATATTTGCTTTCAACAATCATACTTTTCATATTCTGCCTGAAGAAAATAATTTTAGGTTCTTATTATCTGAAATGAATAACTAAGAGTTCATAGTTATTAATTTGAGATAATTGTTAGGTTTGGCAGCTTACTTACCTGATCAGCATCAGCAGCTAAAGACCCTTTAGAAATTCTTGTGCTGTTTTGAGTCACATTAAACTGGAATTGCCTTATGATGTGAATTTGTTGCTACTCAGAACAGAGGATGCTGTGTCACAGTGAAAACAGAGCTGATTTTCTGGCTGGGGAAACTGTATTTCAAAGCTGGGGTTATAACCAGCTTTTTCTGTGTTCAGGTGATTTTTTTTCCATCAGCAGTGATTTGGGGACAAAGCCTGTGGCTGTGCCTATTACATGAGTCACCTGAGGGCTCTTTCCTTCCCTGCTGGGACTAAAGCAAGTCCTTCAAGCAAGAAACCTTTAGAAGCATTCTGGTCACTTCATTTTCCAGCTTTGGACCCAAAAGCAAGGTCCTTACCAGAGCTCCTGAGGTTAAAATGCCTCCTGTCTGCTTGGAGCCATCCTAGCCTCTGCAGTTGTGTCCTGAGCTGGTGGGTGGCATCCTTGTCCATGGCAGGGGGGTTGGAACTGGATGATCTTTAATGTCCCTTCCATTCCAAATCATTCTATGATTCTGTGATACAATCACAACTGTCCTTGTGTTCTGTTGCCTCAGAACTGTGCATCAAGCAAAATGTGCTAAAAAGGAGGCAAAAAATGTCTGTGCATCTCCATCCTCCTTCTGTAGGTGTTCCTGACTGAGTGCTCTGTTCAAAAAGGGCTCCCTTTGCCTCACAAATGCATAATTTACATGGAAGCTGGTGCTGGAGGAATCTCTTTCATGTAGCTCTCCCAAAGCCCCAGTTCATCAATATGGATCTGTGGCCGTGCACTGGGGGATTCATGGTGCTCAGTGGGGTGTGCAGAACACAGAGAAAAAGGCTGAGTGGGAAGAACAGGAGGGAACTTTTATCCTAAAAAAAGAGTTTGTGTGTCCAAAAGAACTGTCTTTCAGAATAAAAGTTCAGTTGTCCCTTCTTGCCTGCAGAAGGGATGCTGATTCCCAGGGAGGTGTTCTTCCAGCTCTGGGCAAAGACACAGTGGTGTCTTTAAAACTGAACTTTCCCTATCCTTGCATTAGAAAGATAAGCCTATGAAAATAGTCTTGACTTAGGTGGAAAGTTACAAAACAGTGGTTTACTTCCTCAGAGTTATAATAATTACTTAAACACATCCATGTTCTTCTGGTGCCCTTTGTCCTAAGCACAGTGTGTGGGAGGAAGAGTGGAGTTGGAGGACAGAGGGAAAGATGAAGAATTTGGAGATCAGTCTATGCCAAAACATTTCCACAACATGCTAAAAAGAGAGCTGCTTTGCAATTACAGAAGTGGTGGCTTAATGGTTGTTTTAGCCATTGAAAAGGAAAAAAAAAATCCAATACCACAGCTGAGAAAAGGCCCTTGTGTTCAATGACATTCTTCCTGGGGTCAAGTACGAGCAGAGCCTGATTTAGTTGCAGACTAAATGTAGCTGCAGTTCTGCAGTGCTCCTGAGTGTAATCCACACCAGTCCTGCAGAGCAGTGCTGTGCCGGGCTCCAGCGGGCACTGCAGTGTCCTTGTGCGTGGCGAGGCCACTCAGGAGTGTTAAAATGCTTCCCTGGCAGTTGTTGGAGCACTTTCTGGGGGGGCTGATTGATTTACTGTATCTGGAAGTCCAGAGCTGGAAACCCGAGCGAGGGAGAATGCCTTGAGCACCGTGCTGAGGCCGGGTGTTGAGAGGACAGACAGCTGGCGGGTGACCTCAGGAAGATGACAAATGGGGGACCAGGTGCCCCCGCTCATCCGAGAGCGCTCCCAGCCCCTCTGGAGTTACGGAAGTCACTCGCGCTGAAGGAAGGCTTCCTGTGAGCAAGGCTTCTAGAAATAAACACTAACCTCTTGTTACAGCTAAGTGTGTGAGGGATCCAAGCAGCTCTTTGGGGAAGAGTTCAAGCAGAAATCCTTGCAGTGCAAAGGGGAAAAAAAAAAAGTTCCTCCAAACGGTAGCACCTGTGCATATTTTGGAGCTGGCAAGAATGTGTGGGGTGGAGATGCACCGTGAGCAACAAGAAGCAAACTGTTCACACAGCACAGTCTGACATGTATGGAGCCATCCAAACAACTCAGTATTCTACTGCGAGGATAGTGAGATGTGAGGAAGCCCCCCAACAACTGAAGAAAGAGAAGTCAGCATAGAATTTGTATAAAACATCCTTTATAGAATTGAAACACATGACCAAAAAGAACTTGCATAGCCTTTAGTTTTCCTTTGCTTGCAAAGGATTTGTGTATTTGCAGGTTCTGCTTTCCGTTTCCTGTTTTTATTTTAAAACAGGCAGTCGTGTGCTAAAACGAGGAGAACTTTCAGATAATCATTGTCTTGAATCCGCTCTGCAACGGCACAGAAACCTATAACCCATGTTGCCTTAGACCAGCTGAGGATATGCCTCCTTTCTCTAAGCATTCCTTAGTGGGGTTGTGATGTAGTATGGCAGCTTCAGGGCTGTTTGTTTTTCTTTTCAACTGAGAAAAACCCCAACAGAACAAGATGATCTCTGTCATCACTTTAACTTTTGAAGCTGTGTTCAAGATTTCCCACATTAGCTCAGAATCACCAAGTGCTCCGAAAACAGTAGTGGCTGTTCTCTTGCACTGGTATTTACATTTTCTAAGGTTGGAACTGTTATACCTTGTCTGAAGTGATGCTGCCTGATCAAATGCTAAGAGAAGCTGATTAAATGTAGTATTTCATTATAATCAAAAAGAATATGCAGATAACCATTGTGAATTGTGGGCTCATGGGGGGGGCAAAATGTATTTCTTAAAAATGCACTGGATTTACACATGGGAATTCTTGTTGAATATGAACCTCTAGCTTGGATAATTCCTCAGTGAAAGGAGGAGGTTTATTTAACTTGTAAACATTTGTAACATCTCCAGGTGTAATTGGATTTACAGTTCCTTTTGAAGATGGGAATAGGTCAGCTTGCACCATTTAAGGGGTTTATGTCCCATTTCAAAGTAGTTTTTATATCTACAGTCTGCAAAGTCTGTAGTCCATAGTACTTGGAGTTCATAGAATTCTCTACATGAAATAGTTGTATCAAGGTGGTGCCTTCTTGGGTAGGGTCCTGCAGTGGAACTGGAATTGTCCAAACCTAATTTTTTTGGCAGTGCCTGCAGGTCCTGTCCCAGGGCTGCATCCAGCCTGCAGCAGAGGAAATGTGCAAAATGCATATCAGGGCAGAGGAGTACAAAGCTTCCTTTATTCTATAAAACCCTTTTCATCGTTAGTTTCCTGTCTTTACACTTTAAAACATCCACTTCTTTTAAAATTATATCAGTTTCTGGGGGGCAGAAGGCATTTCTCCTTTTCCTTTGATCTCAGTTTCTCTGTTGCTTTTCATCTTACCTCAAGGCAGCAGCACTGGCTTCTCAGTTACTCCAAAAGCAAATGTTTATGTGTTAAATAAACGCAAGTACCTGAGTCTGGTCTCACATCTCTTTAAAAAACAGGCAGCAGTAGAATTGCAGTGCTGGGAAAATGCTGGAGAACCAGGTGCTCTCTAAAACTTCTCTTGCTTTAATTTTTTTTTTTTTTTTTTTGCCAGTAGAAGAGTTGGGTTTTTCATGAGGAGCACTGAAGTGTATTTTGAGATATCTGTCATTGGAAAATTTCCCCCCATTCCACTCCCCAGTATATTAGCTTTTCAGGGGAAATGCTTGGACTCTGGATTTCATCACAAAAAGAGGAAGCTTTCAGGGAAGGTAGCATGGGAAAATCTGATTGTTCTTTTCCCCACCCTGAGAGGGCTTCTGTGACTTTGTGTCTTTGCATTTAAAGGTTTTTCTACTCCAGGGTTCACGACTGCACTCACCAGTTCACAGGTAATCTGTAATAAACTCTCTGAGATGGGTCACTAGATATACCTTACAGGTCATGTATGTGTTTCACCATTAAAGAGGAAGCAGTTTATGTGAAACATCAAATAAAATACTTCAGTTTTTATGTTAAACCCTCAGAGATTCCTTTATTGGTCACTGCAGTAGCTGACTTGGAGGGAGCACTGAGCCCCAGGGTGCTGCTGGGTCACTGTTGCAGCAGGTCACTTGTGACTTTGGATTTCCAGGATCCAACATGTTTGCCCTTTATATAAAGGACATTATAAGGGAGAAGAGGATGGGGGAATAACTTACCACTAATTTCTACCTTTGGAGTCAGAAGTGGCTTTATCAGTGACAGTTGTTTCATAGCTAATACCACTTTTCAAGGCTTTTTTTTTGCCTCTCTCAGTGCCTGGTAGCAGAGCTCTGTGCTGTTCCATCCTAGCTCAGGTGTGCTGTGGCAGACCTGTTTTGTTTTAATTTTAAAGTACTTTGTTTCACCACATGCAGTTGACTCACTCCTGCCCTAAGACACTCTGACAGTGTTTGAAACAAATTGCTATTTAGAAAAAGCAGATGGAGGAGGTTAAAAAGAATCACTAGGAGTCCTGTATTTCTTCTATTGGTTTGCTGGGCTGGGGCATTTCCTGTCTTTTCTACTAGGAAAGTTTCTTTCTGGTAGAACAGAGTTTTGCACTTAGGAAACCTAGAGTGGAGAAATAAAAGTTCTAGGAGCTCAAACTCTCAATTATGATTTTTCTTAATTCTTAACTGTAACAAAAAGAGATCCATTGGAGTCAGAAAGCATCTGCTTTTGCAGAATTTATTGTAAGATGAAGGCAGTAAGTTTTCCTTGCTGGAAATCAGAATTGTGATGAGTAAGCAATGGTTCTGCAGCAGGTTCCTGGGGCATGGCTGAGTGAAATGGGCTGAGCAAGGCTGTGGCATGGAAAAGGGTCTGGCATTCATCTGACACCTCAGTGAGCGATTTCTGCTCACTCAGCCCTCAGAAAGCAGCACAGCTAAACAGGGTTGTTAATAATAACAAAACAGCCTGACTAGCTAAGCTGAATGGGCACAGCACTGCTGTCTGCAGGTGGGATTGTTGGGGCTGCAGGGCTGATGTCTGTGCTGGATCACTTGTCTTTGGCAGGACTTTTTAGTAGCCAAGACCGCTGTGGTATTTAGAGTGACTTTTCCTTGTACCCCTGCACTGTGGGCTGTGTTCCATCCATAAGGTGCCATAATCTGGGTGAAAATGTATTCTTTTTCTCTCTGCCTTGGGATCTGTCATATTTGGAGCTCATCACGTTCAGCCCTGTTTTCACATCCACACTGATTACTGCAATTGTGGACAGAGAAGCATTGAAAAAAATCCCAAACAAATAACAGAACTTCTTCAGTGATTGCATCTATTAAAATAGATTTTCTCCTATTTTGTCTGTGTGGTCTGAAGGGCGAGGGAGAGAAGTGGCAGGTGCCAGGCTGCCATCAGGGCTGGCAGTGTGGCCTCGGGCAAGGAGGGATTGGGTTGGGCTCCTGAGGAGCCCTTGCTGAGCTCGTGGCTGTGTTTAACTGGAATTCTGTGTTGGAACAGGCTGTGTTGTCTGGGATTCAGCAGGAACTTCTGACACCAGTCATAGGTGGTGGGTCTGTTAACATCTAAATGCAATCATAGTGCCCAAATAGTGTCTGCTAAAATACATGAAAGACTGGGGGGGGTTTGTTGGGTTGTGTGGGTGTTTCTTTTGGTTTTTTTTTGTTTTTTTGATGATCAGGTTTGTAGCTGCTCTGTGGAAGGATGAATTGCTGTTCTGGATTTCTTTGTGCCCCGTGTTTTTTTGCCCTGCCTTAGCCATACTAGTCTCTGAGAGAGGGAGAACCACACTGTATCTGAATAACACCCAGTGCAGGCCTGTCCCAAATGCATTTCCTGGGGCTATTTAATGGAGAACAGCAATGAACTCAGCTCATTTTATAAACAGATTCTGTTTGGCTGCACAGACTGACTGTGGTAGAGCTGGTTCAAAGGAAAACAGAGCTGAGCAGAGGAGCTCAGTTTGTACCTGCTCAGGGACTAGAGAGTAACCCAGGCCCCACATTCCTCAGCAGAAGCCAGGCCAGGCACAGTTCAGTTCCTTACATGCCTCTCCTCTGACAAGACCCAGTCTCTGCAAGCTCTCTGAGTAATGCAGCAATAGCTCATCCTAGGGATTGGTAAATCTAATGAAAATGCTGTCTCCAGAAAGGCTGAGGAATGCAGCAGTCTATGCTGCTGCCTCGCTAATGCTTCACACAGTTCTCCAAACCTGGAATATTTTGCTTGCTTTATGCAACCACTATTTATTATTTAAATGATGAATCTGGAAAATTTCCCAGATCTAATGTCTGCCCCATTACTTTCTGTCTTGGATACTGCAGATAATCAGATGAGCAGTAAATCATTCTGTGGAATAGAATTAAATGATTTCTTTTTTTTCCTCATCAAACAACTTGTGAATAATTTTTCTTTTCTTCACTCCCATAAAATACCTAACAGATAAAAAAAATCTGGATGCCAAATACACAGTTATTCCATATGTATCCCTAAGTGGTGCATCTGCAGAAACACCCCTGGGAGGGAGTGTATTTATCTTGGGTACCAGGGAAGATTGTGTGAAATAATCCCTAGCATTAGTTGAGTGGGTGAAGGGACATACTATAGCGTGGTTTGGGCTCATTGGTTGGATGTTTGGTTCTTTTTGTTTGTTTAGGTGGGGGATTTTCAGTTTGTTTGCATTTTGGTTGGTGTTTGTTTTAGCCAGGTTTGATTGTGCCCTTTCTCCATCCTCTCTGATTGTTTCCGACGTCTTTCCTGAACTTCCTGAAGCAAGACCACCCTGCTGAGCAGTGAGGGGATGGTTGCCAGTGGCCCTGGGCGTTGCTGAGCTGCTGCTGGGTCCTCTGGCTCACAGCAGCAGTGCCAGGGGGTTGGGGCTCCTGGGCTGTGCTGGGGAGGCGCAGGGGGTCAGAGCCACTGCCATGCTGAGCTCTCCCCAGTCCTGGTGAAGGCATTGTGACACAGCCTTGGGAAAAGAGAAAGCTTGAAGGAAACCCCCTCCCAGGAATGACCAGCTTGATTTTGAGCCTCCACTCTGAATGTGAATTACACCTCTTTCCTTGAAAACAGGAGGCTTCCCCCACCTCCCTTCCCCCTTTCCCTCCCACCCCCTCTACGGTGATGAGAAACTGAAGGTCAGGAATGAGCCCCCCAAGGCTCGTGAAGAACAAAATACGACGTGTTTTAACTGACGTGAAAGGTTAATGGGGAAGATCAACATCCAAAGGCTGCAGCCAAGGAAAGGGGGCTTGTTTGGGCAGAGCCTGAAGCAGAGCATAGGCATTGCTGGGAATGGGAGGTGTGAAATGATGGGGCAGGGAACACACAGCCCTTTAGCCCTGCTCAAAAATAATAGTGCAGGCTTTTTTTAACTTCAGAGTTTAGCCTGCCCTCAGTAAAAACAATTTACATTAAAAAAACTGTGCACCAGAAAAAGCAAACCTCTTTTTCCTGGTTTCTGCTTATAAGATTTACAGGTACTTAAAATAAACCTATGAAAAACAGACCCAGTGTGCTGGAATTTGCTAACTAGTGAGAGCAATTACCTCCAGGTCCCAAGACCTAACGGAGCTTGGCTTTTTGGAAATAAAACCTGGCAAGCGCTTCTTCCTGCTGCTGTTGTAAAGGTGTACATGAAAAGATGTGCTGACCTCTGCCAGAAACCCCAGGAATCCAGTTCAGAGAGATTCTCCTGTGGAGGGGATGGCTGGAATCAGGCAGCACAGATGGGGACCGGGCTGGAAAAGCCGGCAAAACATTCACTTCTCATTGTGTGGCTTCAGCCTGGCAGATTCTTTGCAATTGCCTGGTGTACCACAGTAATTAAATGGGTCAAGAGCAGTAAGTTCAGAGACTTAACAAGAAAATAAAGACCTCACTTGACAGCCAGCAGCGGGCCGTGCTTGTTTCACAGGAGTAAGGAGAATTAGGGCAGGTTGGGCAGTAAAAGTGGATGGGAGCCTTTTTGGCAATGATTTTGTATTGCTGCAGAGATCACCTCCCAATTAACTACAAGTGCTGCAGTGGCTGGAAGTCAGGTTGTCTTATGAAACTAATGCTCCAATTTCAGATGTCCTAGAAAAAGGGAAACAATAGACTCTGTTTTTCTCCTTTCAGTGATATGTAAGTAAGAGAAGATAAGAAAAGTAATGAGAAAGACACAACCAACCTTTGTTAATACTGAAATGTAAAATAATGCCGTTTTCACTGGACTGTTTCATGCATGAGGGGAAAATGAAGTTGTGCAATGAAATAAATATGATAGAAGTGAAATCCAAGATGGGAATTGATTTTTATAAGACTCTCTGGTTTGGAGGGTAGAAGGAGTTTCACACCAGTGTTTTGAAGGAAATTATTTGTTGTTGTCAATGCCCATTGTTCCTGGCTGTGGAAAGGAGCTCCTGTTTCCCACAGCAGTTTTAAAAGTGCTTTGGGAAGGATGAGATCGTCCTCTTAAAATATTAAGGAACAAGTAAGAAGAATGTTAAAAAAAAATTAAAACCCATAAAATGTGTTCTGCCACAAACCAGGAGCTCTCTGCAGACCACCTCCCCTTGCAAATTAAGAGATGGGACCGGCTTTGTTGCTGTGTTTGTAGATTCTTTTGGACTGAGCACTATTAAAAGGGTTTATTTTATTATTATTTTGTGCTCCCCTGCCTGAGTCTGTGCTGATGGGAACCAGTGTCTGGCAGTGAGGGCCAGACTCTGTCACAACTTGGTACAAAGCACCTCAACTCAGTCACAGGAAGCAAATTCAGTCTCACCTTCAGCATCTCACCAAGAATGCCTCAGAAACATTGCTCATGTCTGTGCATTGTGGTTGTTAGGTGCAAGAAATACAGTTTTTAAAACTGTAATTAATCATTTCTCAGTAATCTCTTTTTCTATGCTTTTATGGCATCAATGGGTATGACTGTTTATTATGTCTTACCTATAAAATCTGACCTGTTTTATATACTCTTTATGGAAACAGCATACAGTCATAAATTAAAAGATGCAACTGTTTTGGATATTTTACTGGTGGTCCTGTATTTTCCTGCCAAAAGTGCAGCTGTTTTAGGTTTCTCAGGATAACATTATAAAAGGCTGTGTGCGTTTTGCAAGTTTATGCTTGGATTGCCAAGCCAGAGGTGGAATGACTCAACCTTCCCAGGAGCAACATGTACCAAGTGAGGAATCAAAACAGCGGCTGAAGCGCGGCTCCTGTGGAAAGCACTTCTTGTTTATGGGATTGTGTCTGGTGGTCAGGATTGGAGATGGACGTTGTGCTGGTCCTGCTGGGCTGTGGATCCATCTGTTTGATGGGGTTTTGGTGTAAATCTAGTGGAGAATCTGTCTTGTACCTCTCTGGCGGGGTGCAAGAGCTGTAGGGTTACAGTGTGGAATGAAGCCATCCTTTAAGAGGAGCTCTCAGCGTGTGTGGCTGGGGTGGAGCCCTTGGAAGGAGCCACGGGGAGCCAAGAGTGGCAATGCCAGCACAGGCAGTGGGTTTGTGTTTCCACATCAGCTCCTGCTTCCATGTCAACTCTTGTTTCCTTGTCAACTCAACGGTCTGGAAGGTTTGGGGTAGAATTAGATGGCTCTGCAAATGAGTGATGATGCTTAATGAGTGGGGAGGTTTAGGGCCTCCTTTATCCAAAGTGATGGCATCCTCCCACAGATCTAATTCCCAGGGCCAGTGGGCTCCAGAGGGCAGGAAGCTCAGCCCTGTGGTCCTCAGAGCATCTGGCATTGTTGGCTTGGGGGAGTGTCTGGCATTAAGTGGCAGAGCTGAAACCCTCCTGTTTCTGTGGGAGTGCAGGAAAGCTTCTGGTGGTGTCCTTGTCTTGGCAGGACTGATGGGAGTGGGGAAATGAGCCATCCCCACAGGGGACACAAACCCCTGTGCCTCCTCCTGCTGTCCCAGAGCGCTGGTTGGGACAGCCTGGCTGAAGGTGCATCATTGCTTTAACTCATGGAACTTTTATCCTGATGTGTTCAGTGGGCAGCTCCATCTCCTTGCTTTTTCCAAAAGCAGCCCCAACCTCGCTGTCCTGGGAACTACAGGGGGGTTTGATGTGTTTCCTCTGCTCTGAAACAACGTTGCTCTTTGCTGCAGGTACCTCACCCACGTCCGAGCCGCCTCTCCGCAGGACCTGGCGGGGGGCTACGCGTCCTCCCTGGCTTGTCACCGTGCCCTGCAGGACGCTTTCAGCGGGCTCTTCTGGCACCCCAGCTAGCCAGGGAGCACCGGCCTGTCACCAAGGGACACCCAGCGGGACAAGGAGCGACCCAAGCCAGCAAAGGTGGGGCAGGATTGCTGCCATCTGCACCAGCCGGGCTGCACTCACTGCTCTGTGCACTCCTCTGGTGCAAAACCAGCTGTGTTTAAGTGTTAAAGGGAAAAAACAAACCCTGTCTGCACAAGAGCTCTGTAAAATGGTAGATACATTCTTGTGGAGGGGGAAACTTGTTAGTCATGTGGCACTTTGCTGAGGGAGGCTGAAGAAATAAGCCACATCTAATGGAAGATGTGAATAACTCAGCTGTGTACGTTTGAGGCTTAAAGAAATACACTTGTAAATTTTTTTAAAATAAAGCCAGACTTTATTAAAGTTTGTGGTTTTACTCTTATTGCAGGGTTTTATTTGCACAAGCATTTAAATGCCATTTTGATTATAACATTTAGTGTCAATATTCAAGCCTACATTTTCTTCCCATAAAACTAGTTTCCCCAGTTCAGGCAAGTGGGTTTTTCCTCCTGCCAGCTGGATGAGATGAGAAGCTCTGGAAATATGCTGACACAACTCTTGTGTGGGATCCTTCCTCTGTGTGTCACTTGGTTCTTACCTTTGCCTGGAAAATAAATCTTTAGCTCAAAATCTTGCAGCTGAGGTGCTCTAGAAGCAATCTAAGAAGCCTTGAATAGAAGGTGAAGTCACTGAAGCAGTCAAAATTGTGGGGTTCCCTTTTGGAGTTTGTTTTGCTTTTTGTATGTTTGTTTTCTCCTGTTTATCTCCATTTGCAACTTTTCTGTCATAAACTCAGGAGCTTCTTTAGGTGGAAACTTCCCTTGGCTTTGGGGATGATCCCTGCCACCTGATCTGCTACTTTTTATATTCCTTCCTTGCTCCTCGCAATGGAACATTGAGCAGCTGCAGTAGAGATGGGCTTCCCGTGGCAGGATGGCCTTTGCCATGAGCTGTATGAACTGCAGGAGAGGGGGAGCTGCTCAGGACAGTGACCTCGGACCACGCTTTATGGGCCACCTGCTCCTAGCTCTTGAATCCTGCTCTGAGGAGTGCACTAGATGGATGTATTTTTTCTATGCTGTAATAAAGAGAAGAATGAGATCTATTCCAGACTCGGTGCTTTCTTATCAGAGAAAATGGAGGGAGTTGGCAAAATTTTCATTGCCCTTTGTAATCCTGTTGGTTGTGCCCAAAACAGCTCCTGACAAGGAATGTTACGGAAGGCAGCGGTGAGGAAAGGATCAGATCCTTCCCTCCCCTCCCTTCTCCCTTTTCTTCTCTCCCCTCTCCCAGACTCACCTATGATCCCTTTATATTCAGTTTGTAAAGCCCGAGGTCATGCCCTAATGAATGCAGAACTGCATATGCATATTAATATTTATAATTTCAGTACACTAGTGAACTTGGTAGCTTGGCTATTATTTATTATTTAATTTCTTGTACACAGAACTGGCAACTGCACAGAAAGCTGGAAACCCCCTGGTTAGGAGTGCAGTGACGTATCTGCTAAACTGGCATCTGAAGTTACGCTGCTGGAGTAACATTAGCATTCAGTCCTTAAAGGAACAAAACTTCTACCAACTCAAATCCTTCCCTGCTCTGGGGTGCTTTAGTGAAAATCAGAGTTATGTATTTTATAGGCTTGACCCAGAAATGGTGATCAGAGCCTGGTTTAAATTCAGGCTGTGAGGCAATGTGGAGTCACAGGGACCTGCAGTCTGTGTCAGGCAGAGATCCCAGAGTGGTAGAGGGCCTTATTGCTCCAGCAGTGTTTGTGGAGGGCTCTGAAGAACAGGAGGCACTTCCAGATGTTTATGGAAAGCCAGAGGGCAGCAGCTGGAGAGCAGCAGTGCTGTCAGGAAATGTGACAGGCAGTGGAGCAGCAGCGAGGCAGGATCCCAGCTCAGCAGGGCCTGGGAGCAGGGCACACACAGGTTGGAGCTGCAGGGACTCGGTGCTAAAGGCCTGGCCAGGAATGCTCGGGCTGCAGTGCAGGCCAGGGAGGGATCAGGATGCACGGGTGAGTCATGAGGGGCTCCCTGGGGATGGGTAAATGTGAGCCTGCAGGAACCAGGCTGCCAGGGCTTGCTCCAAACAGCGGCTGTGCAGCCAAGAGGAGGAAAGGCCATCACACGGAGCCACGAGCAAAACAAATCCGTGGCCCTTGGTGGTGTTTGGGTGAGAACCAAACACGCAGCGGGGCTGCAGGCTCAGGGCTGGAGCCACAGCAGCAGGGCCAGGAGGGTGACAGACATCTGGTTGCTGGGCGTGAGCTTGGAGCTTGGGCTGAGGGAAAATATCTGAAACTCAGAGGGTGAGCCGAGTTCTCTGGCCAAATAAACTATTTGTGGTTGACATTGCCCAACAATAGTTTGGATGGATAAGAAAAGGAAATCAAAGGCAGAGGCTTTTCAAATCCCTGCAGAATACAAGCAGCCAGCCAGAAAGATCATCCAGGGACTGCAGCAGGGGAGCAGGCAGAGGTGGGGAGAGCTGGGAGAGGGTAGAGGCACACAAAAGCCACAGGAGGACACGGTTTCAGAAGGACAGAGCTGTTTTTCAGGTGCTGGTTTCAGCCTAGAACTGAAATGCAAGCATGAACTTCTTCTGTAAATGTGCAAAAGGCATTAAAGTCTTTCTGGCTCTAACCATGGACAAATACAAAGTTAGGAGTCGACTAATCTCTAAATCTTGGTCTTAAAAAGCATTTTTTACTCAAAACCTCAGGATATTGGGCTGTTTGGCCTTTTTGGTATCTCAGGTTAAGCTTTTGAAAGGTTATCTTGCTTACACAAGAGCTGTTTGTGCATCTGCTAACCATAATCCAATATTCTGAACCCAAAACATCTGTCAGGGAGAATCCAGGGCAAGGGTTATATAAGTCACCTTCCTAGACCTGACAAGACATAAAAATCTCTTCTCCCCACAACTTGCACGTTATCAAAATGCCAAACTACCCCAGGCTGTGCCCCTGAATTAACACAGGGCATGGAACAATGGAGAGCAGGGAAGTACCAAAACACATTTATTATAAAAAAGCAGAGTTTTAAATTTTTGTAGTAACAACAATTTCAGTGGATCCCACAATGAGAAGAAAAGGTGACTGCAGGAAGCAAGGCCCCCAAAGGAAAGCTGCAACTCGATGGGAACACAGGTCTGCTCCCAATAACTCAAGGGGTAAAACAGAGACACCCTAAATATCCTTTACACAAACACAGGTAGTCACCATAGCTCTGGCCTTCAACTCAGTAACTTCTCTTCAGAAGAATCATGGCTGGTACACAGACGTTTCGAGGCTGGTTTTGCTGGAAAAGGTTAGAAAAAGGAAGTTATTTAATGTACAGTAAACAGACTGACCTAACCACAAGCTCTGGAACAGGGAGCTCCAGGGATTTAACAGGAAGAGATGAGAGTTAAAATCAGGATTAACAGTCACAAATGAAAACGTTACAGCAGTAATGGGGGGTCTTTACTGAATGCCAAAAAAGTCTTTCAAAAAACCTGTATGGAGGTGTATTTTGACCTACATTTCAGTGCTACCCAACAACAGCATAAAAATAAGTTTCATGGCATTAAAGCTTTATAAAAACCTCCTTTCTTCCAGTTCACATAACTGCAGACTGAGAGCCTTCCTCTGCCCCCTTTGTCATGTAGTGCAAAGCCCAAGATCACTGAAACCAACCAATTTCTACAAGTACTTCAAGAACAAATGAACAACTATAAACAAAAAAACACTCACAAAACAACCAAATTCAGCATTGAAGATCTCTAAGGGTATCTATGTCTCAATTATATTGACTGAGGTACAGAACCTGATTCTGCTGATGTGGTGACTCCAGACCCCACTGAGTCTGTGTGAGCGTAAGGAGAAGGTCAGAGCTGGGACCAGTCCCTTGGAAGTGCACTGATCTGGGCAAAAATGCAGCTCCAGTTCTGAAGTACTGAGCTAACAGAGACAGGTGCTTGGCATTACATCACAGAGCCACTGAATATCCTGCACTGGAGGGCCCACAAGGATCACTGAGTCCCCATCCTCCCCCAGTGCACAACCTGAGCCATAAAGATCTGGTTTATGGCCTGTGGGGTGATCCTGTCCAGTCCACCATTTTTCTGGGGAGGCTCATGCTGGGATCAGAGGATCAGGCTGCTGTTACCAAGAATGAGGAAGCCCTGCAGCTGCTGCACACGTGCAGGTGCTTGGTCCTGCCTGGCACCTCTGTGCTCAGCATGACATCCACACCGCTGTCACATGCCTGCAGTGGCCACGGGGCTGACCAGGTGGGACCAGCCTGAGGCAGCACAAGGTGCAGCCTGAAATCCCACTTCCTCATGGGAGTCTTGTTCCTTACCTTCATCAGGGCAGGGCCTCTTGTAGAGCACATCTGCTGGGATCTGGAAACTGAGGCACAGCATCTCCTTGTTGGGCGCCACGTTCCTGACCAGGAACGTGGAACAGCGTCCAGCCAAGGAGGTTCCCAGTGAAGCTTCTGCTCGCTCCTGAATGTCTCTGGCGGGGTTGCTGTGTTTGGAGAACCCGTAGCAGTGCACAGTGGGAAGGCCAGCAGGGCGGCAGGGCTCCCCGATCAAGAGATGCCTGAAAACATCCAGAAACTCCACAGCCAGAGCTGGCAAATTCATCACTATGTGGAAAGCAGTTTTCTGTTCTTCTTTGAGAAGTGGCAGCTCTTTGCTGAGCTCCTCCCTCACCGGCCCCCGCAGGAAGTCCCTGCCATCCATGTTGAACGCTTTTACCTTGGCGTCCACTTTGTTGAGCTTGCAGTTGTGCAGGAGCCAGGTGTAGGACTCGGGGTTGAGGTCGTTGGCGAACACGCGGCACTTTCTCCTGGCTGCTGGGATGGCGAAAGGCCCGATCCCAGCGAAGACATCGAAGAGGACATCGCCCGGCTTCAGCAGCTCCACGATGCGGCCGTGCTCCGTGGACAGGCGTGGGTTCCAGTACACTTTGGAAAAGTCCAGTTCGTAGGCAATGTTATTTTCTTTGACCTGAAAGTCCAAAACATTTGCTTAAGCATCTGTGTTCAAATGCCAAGCAGATTTAAGCACTATCAGTAATTAAGACAGTTAAAAACCAAGGTGCCTCATCTAAAGGTAATGTGTACATCAGCATTGTCCCACTGGTAGCACTCATGGAACTTAAATAAATAGATCAACTAAGCAATCAAATAAACAGCTCTTAAGTCAACAGATCAACTCATCACAAACAGCCACATCCCCAGTGTCAATCCCAATGGCTGGCTTTATGCAGGTCTCAATCACCAGGTGGAAATAAAGCAGCAACTTAAAATGACCCTAAAAAAACCCTGAGGGTTTTCAAGAGCTTTGTGGATGGCTGACAACTCCTTTATTGAAAGCAGACCTTGGAAAGATGCCTCAAGCCCTCCTTTGTGGAGTGCACACAGTAAATAAGCGTCTGAGAATGATAGGCCCAAGAACAGGAACTGTCAGCCAAATTCAAAGCCACTGGGAGCCAGTTCTGCAGCTTGAAAAATACTATATTTCATCTCCTAAGGTGACAGAGTCTGGAAACCAATCCAAACCCAAGCTTTGGGATGACCACTATCTTAAGAACAGACTTGAAAAGGAACAGTATTTATTCAGATGAGAATGGGATGCAAGATAATACTCTCTTTGCACCAGCACGTGGAACTGTCTGATTCCAAAATACAGTAACTTGGGATCCACACCACCACAAGCATGAAACACCCTGAAGTGTCTCTGCACTGATGGGTGCAGCTCCATGGTGTGCCAGGTGTGTGGTGACACCATCTGCATACTATTTAATTGTCACTGCTGCCTCGACAATCCAACTGCCTTCTCTCTGCATGAACAGGATGTTCCACCAAGCTATTCAACCTTTTTATTTGGTAATCTCATGTTTTCTCTTTTGAAAATATAAAGCTGCTAACAGATAAGAGAAAATATTTTTGTGGAAGCAGTGGCCAAGTTTCCAGCTACAGACAAGAAACCCTGTGTGAAGAACACTTGGCAGTTCCACAGTGATTACACCTGATAAATGTTGGAGCAGAGGAGACAGGAGGTTTGTCTTGCTGCTGACAGGAAAGGAAAAAAGCAAAGGCAAAATGTTGCCTAAGTTGCAAAGTTGGTGAGATTGAAAACCACATTCTTACTTTCTGTACTAGCCACAAATTAGGAAACCGCATTTTTTTACATCAAATCCACATCATTAAATCTAAGCTGTGAACCTGGAAGAATACATGTCTTCCTGATCCCTATGGCTGAGTTTGCCCTTGGCAGACCAGGGAAAGGAATGCAGAAGTAACAGCCAACCCATAGGCTCAGACAGGTGTCAGGAAGGGCACTGTGCAAAGGAATGGTCTCAGCAGCATTTCTGCATCATATCTCTCCAGAAGATGCCTTTGGGTTTTAGCACATTAAATTTAAAATACCAGGGGGAAAGGCCTGTACCTTGGTTACCAGGTTGTTCTCTCCAGCAAGCACTTCCATTTCAAAATTCCTGTATGTGTTGTCAATAATATTGATTTTATTAACTACACAGGTGATTCCTGGATTCTTGTCCATTATAACCTGGCCTGAAAGAGAGTAAGAGATAATTCTCATTAAAGGACCAGGAGCTTTTAATGTTCTACAACAGGCACAACAAACCTGCTGTTTACAGCTAAATTAACAAAAGTAAGTGTGTGCTGGAACAACGTCCCTCTACTGACCCAGGGCTGCAGCTGTGGCCGAAGGCACACACTTCACCCTGGCCCAGGGCTCAGTGAGAGCACCTCATTGTGACAGAACTGTGCCCCTCAGTACATCTTATTAACAGTACACAAATGACACAAACACCTGCCTGAGAGGAGCTGTTTCACCTACCAATCAAGTGTCTGTAGGGCAGCTGGTGATCCCTGAGATTCAAATGAGCAATGTGGCCAACACGGCTGAATCCAGAGGTGATCTCTTGACCTTCAGGAAGGACGGCTCGCAGGATCTCCTCTGACTTGAAATTCTCGTAAGTCAGCTCCAGGTGGTACTTGGACACCTCAGGATGGACATTGAGCTGTTTCAGGACCTGTTGCTCTGACTCTCCTAATGAGAATTCTGGTATTTTATGAGGATCCAGGATAACAAATCTACTGTCCTCATCTTCTGGATCCTCCACCACCCGCTTGAGGCCGGGACGCTGCAGTACTGATTGTTTTAGGGACTTCAGCACGCTGTTCACAGTTTCTTTCTTGACTTTAAGAGCTGGAACAACTACTGTCCTTTTGAAAGCCTCTCTGTTGAGCACTGTCATCCCACGCACTCCAGGATGTGGCAAATACAGTTCTGGATTAGTTTTATCCTCCACGGTTTCGGGCATTGTGAAGAAAGTATTTTTTTTAGCTACTACAAAGAGCCCAGGTATTCTGCCAGAATATTGTGCCAATAGCATCCAAACTGCTGGAAATGATGTATTTGATGCAGCTGTCCTAAAATGATTAGTTTTCAGTAGTCTGGCACAGTATCCCAATCTCCACAAAGTCCTAGAAGAGAAATTACTCATTTTATAGACATTATGTAATCATTCCACTTAAAAGGCTGCAAATCACATGGATTTGCTGTTCTCTTAAACCAGAATTTCCATCTGTACCAAACAATCCACAATAGTTTAGTGAAGCTCTTTATTATGAAATATATACTGCAAATTTCTGTTATTTTGCAAATGTACTTTTACACTGAAATGTTAACTGACTTCAAGCGGCGAGATAATCCCCTCCTGCCAAAAAACAATGACCTCTCTGTGTTCTAATAAATGTGATATTAATCCCAGTAAGCCAAATGGAAAGATTTCTACTGTCTTGATCCTACTGTTGGATCCCTCCTGTGTCTGGTAAAATTCGTTACCAAGCAGTGGTTGCTAGAAAACAATTATTAGCAACAGTGGTCATGATCACTCTTTGGTGATTTCTGCCTGCCATGCCCCAGTGTAAGGGGTTACAAGCTCAGTAATATCTTTGCACCATGAGATGCAGGCCAGAAAGGTCATTCATTAAGTGCAGTGTTCCCCATAAGGTCCAGAGGAGCATTAGTAATGTCTGTTCCTGCCACTGAACCCTGGTTCATCCATGGGATGAGAACCTGAAAAGAGCTTTACACTTCTGTAAATGGTTTCCTCCACTAGAGACAGACCAAAAGGGCCCAGTTCTCTGCCTTGGCACTAGCCGCTCCAAGGCAGGAACCGATGGTGTAGGTGGTGCTGGAGGCTGGCATTTCTCCTGACTTTTTGGGAAGCTTGTTTTGAGAGAAAGGCTCTAAAAGGGAACTCGTTCTCTTGCCTGCCTCCCTCAGCCTTGCCCCTCTCTAGTCTAACAACAGGCTGTGTGTTCTCTCCTTCACAAACCTGCCGTGCCCAAACCCTGGCAAACCTGCTCCTCCTTCCATCCCCTCTCCCCTCCAAATCCCAGCTCCTCGCTGGGACTCCCTACATCTCCCAGGCAGCCCACTTCCCTAAGCCTGGGTTTTGGCAGAGCACACCTCCTTCAGAAACACACACTGCATTCCTCACGTCTGCTGCACAGGAGAAATCCCTCATCCAGAGGCCTGAGCATCCCCGTGCTTTTCCTGGAGCATTCTCCTGGGGATGGAAACGGGTGGCGAGGTTCTCAGAATCAGAGAAACGATTAGGTTGGAAAAGACCTCTGGGATCATCGACTCGAACTGTGGCCGAACACCACCACGGCACCGGGTCCTCGCCCAATCTTTCCTTAAACACCTCCAGGACAGTGACTTCACCACTTTCCTGGACATCGTTCCAATGTCTGATCACGCTTTCTGGGAAGAAATTCTTCCTAATGTCCCTTTCTGTGAAGAAATTTTTCCTAATGTCCAAACTAAGCCTGCCCTGGCGCATCTTGAGGCCGTGTCCTCTCATCCTGTCGCTTCTCGGTACGGGATTAATCACACAAGATAAAGCCTCCCGCAGCGCTGGATCTGGCTGGAGACCAGGCAGCTACCTTCCAAGGCGCCTATGGAGAGACACCATCCTTTCCCTCACCCCCACGATCCCCATTTATCCCGCTCTCCCCTCAGGGAATTCGCTGCCCCCGCTCAGCGCCCCCCCCACTCGCCCTCACCTCATGCCGGGCCCCGCGCGCAGCCCGCGCGCGTCATCGCCGCTGCGCCGGGGGGGGGCGGGCCTTGGCCACGCCCCCAAACGGCCCCGCCCCCACAGTCCCCTCAGCCGGGCGGGCACGGCCGCAGTGGCTCCGCCCCCTCTGAGGCCACGCCCACAAAGTGACCACTCTGGGGCTTGGCCCCGCCCCCGGCGCTCCCCTTCGAGGCGCTCGGCGGGCGCGGGGGGCGATGGCGGCGCCTCCGCCTTGGGGGTCCGGGCAGGTCCGGCCCCTGCCCGCCCGCGGCTGGTACCTGTCCGCCCGCGAGCGGCGGGAGGAGGACGACGAGGAGGACGGAGAGACCACCCCGCTGCTGCCGCCCCCGCCGCTGGGCAGCGTGCGTGTGCGGGGCAGCGGGGAGGGAGCGCCCTGAGGGGGCTGCGCTGGGTGCTGGGGAGAGGCTCGGGGAGCGGAGCTCAAAGGTCGGGCGGGACGGGGCTGTGGGGGCGGCTCCGGGTGACAGCACCGGGGCGGGGGAAGTCACCTGGAGGGGGGTGAATGAACCTCTGGTCCCAGCGGTGCTCCTGGTGCCTTCGATCCTGTGCCTGCTGAGCGCTGGGAAGTGCTGCCCTGTGCCCTCGCCCTGTTGCGAGCACGCAGGGAGAGCCTGCTCCGAGCCGTAAATCTTGCTGTGCTCGTTTGGCGCTCTGCTTTCGCTGTGCTCAGAGGTTGTGGGCGTCTTGCGATGCTCATGGGGCGGCATCGCGCTGTTGTGTGTGCACAAGGGTTTGCGTGGTTTTAGAACGAGAAACGAGGTTTTAGATTAAAGAAGGAAAAGTTGTCTGTTGCCCCTCTCTTGAATTTCATTCTAGGAGAGATCAAAACACCTCTTCCACCAATTGTGCCTTTTTTTTTTCTGTCCTTTTCACAGAGTTCTTCAAGTCGTGGTTCTTCCTTTGCCTTCTCAGTGTTTAACCTAATGAATGCAATCATGGGCAGTGGGATACTTGGCTTATCCTATGCCATGGCCAACACAGGGATCATGGGGTTTAGGTAAGTTTTCAGTTTTTACATACACTCATTTTTAAAGTCGGCTTGCAGTTGTAAATGGAACAAAACTTGATTACTAAGACTCCTGTGCAGATCTGAGGAAGAAATAAATAGCTTGTGCTTTTCAGAATTGTTGATTAAGATCTTCCACTTTTTGATTTAGTCATGCAGATCTGGCCTAACATAAGTCCTGCCCAGATGTTGCATTAAATTGCCACAGGGTGGCAATTTCTTGGCCATTACTTCTGATAGATTGATATTTTCCTTTCAAAACTGTTATCTCCTTTAGTTCCAGGAATGGGCCTTGTGGAATAGGATGGATACATGCCTGGAAACTGTAAACCATTTTTTCCTTTTGTTTGCACTTTTGCTTGTTACAAATGCTGATCTGTGGATAATGGGGCCAAAGTCACTGGAATTGTCCCTTTCTTACCTTGACCATTTCCCAAGCATTGGTTTCACTTCAGTGGAAGATGTGTGTTTGCATATATGTGCACACAAACTCCTATGGTTATGTCTGTTTTGTAATCTATATGTCAGGGCAGCTTGGCAACTATTGGGAAGATCAGAGGCCACGTGAACCACAGTCAGCAGAGACATAAAATGAGGAAATCTTCTAGCTTAGTTCTTGCAAAAGTAGCATTCCTAAAGCTCGAAAGTGCATTGTACTGTAAAAGTGCTTTAATTGTGAATATTTTGTGGTTTTTAGTATCTTGCTGCTGATTGTTGCCAGCCTTGCTTCTTACTCTGTGTTTCTTCTGCTCAGTATGTGCACTCAGACTGGTAAGTGAAAACAATTTATCTAACAGTGAGCTCTGAAATATTTCCTCAGCTTTATCAGAGAGACATGATTCAGTATAAAGATTGCAGTTAACAGCATGTTAACAGTGGTGTCTCATTCACTGACCTTGAAATGTTTAATGTTTTTCACAATTAACATCTGCCATTTAAAAACAGATTTTTGAGACATTTTATGCAAAGCCAATGCCAAACTGGCTGGTTTCTAGATTTTTTTTTCCCATATGCCTCTCTTTCCAGAGAGCTCCTGTATTTCTGCAGCGAAATTATTTTGGTGCTGGCTGAATGTCACTACTTCAGTGTGTGCTTTTGCTTTCAGTGAATGCTTAAGAGCAATAAAAAAGCAGCCTTTCATTCTCCTAGTAGTAGTACATATATTTTTGTCCATGGATTGAAATGGATAGCTTTCAGATTTTTTAATCACATTGGATGATTATTATTGTTGTGGTGCTTTATAGATGCAGCTTATAGAGCATTTTTGATGCTGAAGGAGAAGTCATGTTGCAGTCCTTGGAAACTGCATTGTTTTAAGACAGTTTAAATTGTACATTCTAATACCTGCAGTCAAATCTGTTCATGTTTTAATTCCTGCTTCTTTTAATTGTTGCTGAAACAACTGAGCTGTTCCTTGACTTCTCCTACACAAAGATCATGTCACAGCATCAAGTCTCCCTGCTTATTTTTTCCCTCTCATCTGTTTTCCTCTCTTTTCAAAGGCAGTGGGAGAAAACTTCTGCTTCTTTCCTCCTTGGCTTTGTTTTCTTTAGCTGTCTTTGGTCTTTCAGATGGTTGCTTCCTGATTCTTCTTAGATCTGCTGCTCCTGTCCCCACCTGTTGAGTGATCTTCTTCATACATTCTTAAGAAACACCCCTCAGAGGTAGGGTTACTTTTATGGTTGGCTGCTTGATGATTTGGGATTAAGTATTTGGTAATTTTTTTCTCCTTTTGGCGTGCTGGTTATTAGAAAGGAATCAGAACCTGAAACACATAGCTAGAGAGATACAGAAGTGAAAAAAATGGGGGACTTGAGGTAATTTTAATGGCCTTTTTAACTTCTTACTTCAGGCTGAAAAGTTCTGTATTTTATGGGCACTAAGTTGTATTAAGATGTTGTCTAGTAAAAAAATATTAAAGAGAAGCTTGCAAATGAATTGTGATGAGGGGTAGAACTAAGGATTTAAGTTTATTGAAGTAAGAAGAGTTTGGATGTTAAACTCAGAGGCCTGATATGCCAGAAGTGTTTAGCTCCTCAGTTCTTGTCCAAAGGCAACAGTCCACTTCAAGGAAGCATTTTTGAAATGCAGACAGCTGAAGTGACAGGATGAAGAAATTCTCTTGTCTGAAACTAATAATTAGTTATCACCTAAGGCTGACAGGTAGGACTTGCACCAGAACTCTGTCTGGATAAATTTGCTGGATTTATGACATTTTGTATTTTGATTTTTTTTAAAATAAGATTTTTTTGAGATTGTATTTCCTACAATACCTGTCAGCTATTGAAGTCATTAAATGTAAGATAGCATTCCAAGCTTTTCCTTGGAACAATGTAGTTAAAAAGTGGGAAATACGACCTTGACAAAGTAAAATCTCTGTACGTGCTTGATTCCAAAGTAGGTAATTAAACTTCTTCTTTAAAAAAATCTTTATTAATTTGTAAGCAGTGTTACAGTATTAAACTTAATCCATGAAAACAAATTGGAAGGAAATATTATCATTTTTATGTTAAAAATGAGCTAGAAGAATTTAAAGGGTGGTGAAGAGGAACTGTTGAAAGTGTTTGTAAACCTTTACTTAGGAAGGAGCTGACCTATAAAACACTTTCTGAAAAGGAAGCTCAAATACTAATTCCATTTTACACAGAGGCCAGGATTTATTAAGCACAGGCATTTTAGTTGCAGTTCAAAAATAAAGAAGTATTTTCAGTTACTTATTTGTGTTGGTCTGGACTTTGACAAAATCAAGTGATTTGTGGAGACCAAAGGCTTAGCAAAAACAATATTCCCAAGTGTCAAGTGGTGGGCTGGTATTAGTTTAGTCAGTGTTTCCCCAGGTGTTAATTCAATATGACCTGTGTTGTTTTGGGCTGATAAAGGCTAAGCTTCCTCTGGAAAGCAGAGGAACTGGGAATTTAAGTGGGATGCACTTTGAAGTTCTGTATCTGTTTTTTTCTGGTACTGTATTTGCCAATTTCCCTTCACACTTAGAGATAATTTCCATGGACTGTTAATAACAGGAT
Source organism: Lanius collurio (assembly GCA_020086605.1). Lineage (NCBI taxonomy): Eukaryota > Metazoa > Chordata > Aves > Passeriformes > Laniidae > Lanius > Lanius collurio. The sequence continues at coordinate 566,582 of JACBWW010000004.1, forward strand.
AAAAATAAAACTAATCAGGCAGAACTTATTTATCTTTATATAAATTTGGCTTAATATTTTGCTCCATATATTCTTGAAATTACAGAAGTAATGTGATCAAGTAATAGGGCTTCCCAGTGTTCACAGGACTAAACTGATTACAGAAACAGTTACTACAGAAAAGATTTTAAGGTTTCATATTGCTCTTTTGGAATGGTGTGGAAAATTTCATTCTCTTTGCTGATAACTCCTCATACATGTGTGCTATATATTTGTTACCATGTGGTAAAAACAACTTGCTCTTAAATATGTTTACTATTTTACTGATTGTTTTTTTTAATGGCAATGATGGTGGCTCAGTAAAATGCTTTTTTTTCCTCCTTGTGATCAACTGCTTTATAGATAGAAATTAAGAAAAACACAGGGTAGAATCTATATTTTTTGTTGAATTATATCTGTTAGAAGATAGTCCAGGTTTATGCTGAGCACTGACTCTGGCTCATTTAATTTTGTTATTTCATTTATATTGTCATAGTGTGCTGGTAATGAGTAGTAGAGTAGAATGTGAAATATTGCCCTCAAGAAAATGAGATGAGAAAATTAACAAAGTTTTGTTGGGTTTGGGGTTTGGTTTGGTTTTTTCCCCCTCTGGAGCACGGATCTGATTGTGTGCAGAACTTCAATGAAATAAAACCTCCTAAGCTTGGGCAGGTCTGAGGCTGCAGTCCTGTCATCTGATCTCTGTGGGGTGCCTGTGTCTCCCATGTCTTGTGTCATTTACTGCAGTGAATGGGGCTTCACTCAGGTGTGAAGGGCTGTCCCAGCAGCTCAACTTGCTGGGCCCTAAACTGAGATCTGCCTGGAGCAGGAGCAGTTTTGTCCCAAACTGAACCAAGGCAGTGAAACCAAGTGTCATGACAGTAGAATTCTGTGGGTTTGAGATGAATTTTATCCTCTGAGGCACTCACAGCTGTTTTATTACATCCCAAGAAACTGAGTGGTATTTCTCAGAAAACTTCCATCTTTTTAATGCTGCTTGAATTTCTAATAACAAAATTCAGAGTAACAATGAAAGGCTTTAATACGACTTCTCCGAGAAGGGATTGTTTTGAGTTACCAGCAATAATAGAAGTGAGCTTTAGCTAAAACCCAGCAAAATTATACAGGAAACCACAGGCTGTTTTCATGTAATTATGTAAGTCAGGTGCAGGTAAGGGCAGGATTTTTATTTTGCTTTGAGTTTTCTTTTGGGTTTTTTTAATAATAGATTTCAACCAAAGAAGGTGTTTACCTTCAGCTCTCTTGAAAATAGATGGGGCCTGCCTAGTTCTTAAAAGCTGGAAAGATGGTGATGTTTATATTTGTAGGAAGATGAAAATGTATCCTCTTTGTCATCTTAATTTAAAAAAACTCTGCTCTTTCAAGGAATAACATATGGGAATATCTTACACCTAATTCTTGATGGTGATGTCATAATTCTTTACTTACAAAGAAAATCTTTGGAAGAAGGCAATTTTCCATTAGTGTATTACTATTATATTTTAGATATTACAACTGCAAATACTAAATTGAGCTTCTGAAGAGTCTCTAAATGTTTGAGCATAGAGCTGTATTTTGTAGCAGGAGTACAGGTGTATATAAATAAATTCTGTAAATAAAAAAATACTATGAAATATTTTTTTAATTCTGAATTTTGTTAATTTAAAAAGGGGAGAAAGGCCCACAAATAGAGTTTTCAAGTTAGAGATATTTTAACTTTTTTTTTTTTTTTTCTTTACCAACAGCTGTTACATCTTATGAAGACCTTGGCCTGTTTGCATTTGGATCAACTGGAAAGGTGAGTATTCATTTTCACCTGTTTTTTTCTTTGTCTCATATTTCTGATACGCAGATGTTCTTTGCATAATAAAGAGACATAAATGAAATAAGTACTGAAATTACTGACACCATAGTATGCTGAAAAATCCATTTCATCCTGAAGCTTTTCACTTGGTTTCAGTTCAGGTGTCTGCTCTGTGGAAGTCCAACCTCAGTTAAATTGGCACTCCTTAAATGCAAGATTTTGTGCTGCTGTCCTGTCAGAGTGTTCATTTTAAGTTGTCTGCACAAATGTGCTCACTGGCATTGTTGTCAGGTTGGCTCGAGGTTCAGATTTGATACAGACCTACCTCTGTTGTAAAAATGTTAAGAGACAGGTAAGGGTTTGATTTGCTGTTGGTGTTTCAGCATTTAATAGAGATCTAAGATGAGGGATGCTTTTCATGTCATTTCCATAATAGGGACAATTAAGAGTACATTTAATACATGTTGTTAATTTACTTATGTTTAATAAGCTCTTCACTTGAATGTTTCTTACTTGTTTTATCTCATGATTTAAAAAAAAAAAAAAAACAAAAAAACAAACCCACAAACAAAAGAAACCAAAAAAAGCCACCATCAAACTAACCATTTCTGGTAAAAGAGTAATCAGAATGTTAGCTATGATTTTTTTGTAGAGTGTACTGAATCTTTTTTCCTAACAGTGATGTTATGCAGTGATAGTGGGTGCACAGGAAATACTGAAACACTGCCTGTGAATACTTAATGTTATGAATGTTATGTAATACTTAATGTTATGAATTCTGTGTTCTAGTTACACCTTACTGAAAGGAGGTTTTTACCACACCCAAGTGTGATTTTAATATTTTGCTGAAACAGTGCAAATTTTTTAAAATTACTTTGGCTTAACAAGATAGAGACTGCTTATGTCTTAGTGTCACTGACAATTAAACCCGAGCTATCAGGTGTTTGTAAGACTTCCATTAGCATTAATAAGCAGATGAGTGTAGTCTGAGGATCAATATTTACTGATCAAATTAAGAAGTGATCCACCTCAAGAGATAACAAACCTTGCTAAAAACAAGGTGTAAGCTACAGTTACTTTTTACAGGAGCTGTTCTGTACACATTAACTATAAACCATTGCTTGAAAAAGTATAGAAATTTAGAGCCTAAGGAGAAACTAAAATGTGGCTTACTCTGCCTTTGTCCTGAAGCAGGGCTGAGCATTCATAAACCATTCTTGGCAGATGTTTGTCTGCTCTGTTATTTACAAGCTTAAGTGAAGGGGGTTTCACAGCTTCACATTGTAGTCAAAATGTGGTTTGTTTTTTTTCAATCCCTCTTAATATACTTTTCATAATTTTCAATTTAAGTAATCTGTGCTGAAAATTATCTGGCCCTTTATTTCCAGTGTGCATGGAGAGCACTGGAATATTTCCAGATTGGGAAGCTGTTTTTTTGAAAAAAAAAAATCAAAGTTCACCAAGCTTTCCTAGTGAACTGTTTTCTGGAACAGTTGTCTCTGTCTTCTGAAGCAACTTTGATATTTATACACTTTTCTTAAAACTTGCCTGCAAAGCAGGCTTTGCTGCTTCTGATTGTGTTATCTCAGACTGTTTTCTCTTTGCAATCCAGTAAATTAAGCAATGTATTTGAGATCTGCTTCCTGATTGCCTTGCTTTTAACTGATCTTGTTGATTTTTAGGCTTTTCTACTTCACAGTCATTCTGAATTCATCTGTCCCTGAGCACTTCTCACTTCAGTCAGGCACAGATGACTTCTTTTTTGCTTTTTTTCTCTGCAGTAGTACTTCTCCCTCACACATAGGGGATGTTAGAGCCAGGCCAGTGTAGAGCCTTGCTTGAACTGGCAGCTTAGTTTGACAGTAAACTATTGGTTAACTGCTTTTGAATTACTCAACGTGGTGGTTTCCTTTCAAATGTATTTTTCTGAGATTTGTAAGAATGGAAATTTTCTGCTGTTGGAAGATTGCTGATTCTCCCTTTCCAAAGGTGGGAACTATTTGTTTCCATCTCTGGCAAATTCTAAGATACCATATTTTTTTATTTCTTTCCCTTGGTGACTTTTGAACTGACTTTGAATTAATTTAAAATCTGAAGTGATTTTTTTTTTCGAAAAAACAGATTTGTACTTCTTCTCAGTACTGTAACCTAATTTTTTTCCAAGTTGATTCAATGGCAGCACTCATTTAGGAAGGTCCTGTAGAAAGAAAATGGAACCTGATGATCATGGCATTTTAACACTGAACTCAAAAGAAAACACTAGAAAAACTTTATAGCCATTTTTAGGATTTCTTTTTTCAGTTGGAAGTTAATTTTTTTTGATTCAGACAAGTATTTTAATGGCCTGTGATCACTTTTGCTTCCATATCAGTCCAGTGTGAATAATCACAAATGCTAAAGAAAAGTCTTATCTAGTTTACAAGTTTAAAAAAACAATGACATTCCTGACAATTAAAAATATTCAGGAGTAAGGAAGTACGCTTGAGCTTTTACAAATCTCTGCTGTCTGTCTTTTCAGAGGTAAATTATTATTTTCATTTGTATTCACCTGATATTAGTTAAGATTTAAAATCTGATGTCAGTGATTTACAAACCTTCCCTTCTGCAGAACAAGTTTCACGGTATAATTACTCTTGCTTTGTCTCAGAATAAAAATGTGATATTTTCAGGCAGAATTTTTGCTTCCACATTAATTTTAGATTGTGTTGGTTTCCATGTATAAAACTCCTCATAAGGAGAAGATCCCCTTCCTTTCAGGGCTAGTTATCACTGCTACATCTGGTGTGTTTAAGATGATACACATGTTGTTTATGCCTGCTATAGACATATGATTTTAGTTATCCTTACCCTTTCTAAAGAAGTCTATTTTTTATAGGTCCTTGTTGCAACTACAATAATTATCCAGAATATTGGAGGTAAGAGACTTCATATGCTCAATATTAACTGTGTGACAGCCTTCAAAGCTCCACGAACACCAAAGGCAATAATTAAAGTATTTTTAAGAAACTGATTAAAACAACAGAAAACTTAATGGAAAGGCTTTTGTGATCATGCTAAGCAGAAGGGCTGTAGTTGTGGGATAGATGGGGGAATTCTGGGGGTTGGGTTGTCTGCCTGTTGCTGCATCCCAGGATGTGGAGCACATCCATTAGAGCTGCACTGCTCCCTGGAAGGGGCTCAGGAAGCAGCATCTCCTCTCTGCTGTTCTGTACATTTGTATCTGGTAGCTGCATTTTATCAGATCATGTGTTTTGGGTTTTGCTGCTGGAACCTGCTTATGCATTTTAGTGATTTGTGTAGCAAGTGAATGTTTACTTAGCCATGATGTTTCATATGTTCTGCATTAATGGGAGCTTTCTTTTTGTTAACTCCCCCCCCAAAAACAAGTTATTGAGCTGTCTTCCTGACTTACATCATATGGGCTATCCACTTACACTGTTCATATTTTGTCTTCCTTGGTGCATGGCAAAATAAAATAACACTCCTTGTCTTTGTACTTAAATTCAGGTATGCTCACATACTTGACAGTCACTAAGTATTTAGAAATTGTTTGAAAGTAGACAGAACAGTTTTAAGTCTAATGGAAGAATTATAATTTTTCTTTCGTTTTAGATGTTTTGGATGCTTTCTTTTAAATGAGGGAATATCTGAAAGCTCCCTCATCTGTCCCCTACCACCAAGAAGCATACCCATATTCACATACATCAACAGAAGGAAACAGCATTCCAGTGCTGTTCTTTAATTTAAGATTACCTGACAAGTCCAGACAATTCAATGATTGCTCTTTTTTGTCTCTGTGTAGGCACCTAGAACTAGACCAAGTAGCTGTGCTTTCATGATAAACTTGGAATATTTTCTTATACTAAAAGTTCCAATATAATAAAAGCTGCCCAACTGAAGTTGCTTTAAAAATCCAAGCATTAATTTTAAGCAGGAGTGACCATAGCAATTCCAAGATGAAGGACTATTAATTCATACAGGTTTTAGAGGATGTTCTGTAGCAATGAACAAATCTTTTCATTTCCTTTCCCGTTTGAGTGGACCTCTAAATAAACAGTACAAGAGAAGGAGGGATACACAGAGCAGGTTCTGGAGATTCTGGGATCATGTACAAGACTCTGTTGTCAAAGGAAATCTGACTCTCATTTCTTCCTCATCACACTTCATAACCTTTTCTGGGCCATTCTTAATAAAATTCAGCTCAGTAACTGTAGAGCCCCAAAGTGGTGCATGCTGGATGCTGCAGTCCAAGGGAGCCCCGTGTCAGGGAGCAGCTCTGAACGTGGCTGTACTGCAGGCTGACAGGCTCCCCAAAAAAATAAAGAGATGGAGAGTTCCCTTCACTTTTCACACAGCCTTGACTCTTAAAGAACTGCATGGAAAGAAAATACTTTTTCTTGTCTTTCTGGTCCTTCTGCAGATTTTAAATGGGAGTGGTGAAACTGTGGAGTGTAGTTTGTCCTGAATGAGATCCGTGCTGGGATTAAATGTAAAACCTGGGCTTTGCCTGTCATGCTGGTTTGTGATGTTCCCTTCTTTTTGTTTTTCTGTCTGGCTGAAGGAACCAGTAACACGGTTGGGCAGACATCCAGACTATGTCAGCATCTTTGATTTCAGAGTAAGGCTAAAAATAAAACTGTTTTCTGTTACCTCTTCCATCATCAGACCTGGGCACGTTGCATCATACAGTATTTCATTTCAGAAGTGATTAGAGAGCATGAGATAATGAAAGATGGCTTGTGATTAAGCAGCTTTACCAGGGTTATTGTCACTATCTGCATCTAGTCTAGGCTTTTTTTAAAGTTTGCTCTGATCCCTTCTAAAAATAGTCTAAGTGCAGAAGTGATTTACATTAATTTGTGGTGGAGCGAGCATTTTAGTAATCATTTTAATAGTTATGCTTTTCATTTTGTCATCTTTGGTTTTTTTTAAAAAGAAAGCTTAATGTGCAAATTTGAATTTGACGTTCTAATTGGATACACTTAGGGATTTGTGTAGATAGGGGAATTGACTTTTTCTATTACCAAGATCCCCTAGGGAAAAAAAAACCAAAACATTTTTGTACAGCTGCAGGAAAGTACTGATTGGTCAAATTTGGAAATTAAAAGGCTAAAAAAAATTGATNCAGGGAAGTTTTGTGAGCTTCCTAGGTGCTTTCTGAAGCAGGGGAGGAAGAAGGAAGGAAGGAGGACAAAAATTTCCCCTTCTAGAATTGTCCCCTCTGTGGATGTGACTGAAAAGGACAGTCTGCAGCTGTATGCCCAAGAGAAAATCTTCAGGACTCCTAAAGCATGTGTAATAAAGAAGGGCTGATTTTTAGCAAGGCTGGTGGAAAATGGAGACAAACACAATGAAGTATTGCACAAGAGCAGCTCTCAGCCCGTTGCCAACACTAACAAATCCCCAGCGCTGAGGTCCAGCAGGAAGCATGTGGAGCTTTCCAGCGTGCTTCCCAGGCCTGGGGCTGCCAGCAGCTGAAGGTCACTGCTGGCTGAGCCCAGGGGCCTGGTGGCTGTGACACACACAAACATCAGTCCAAACTGCTCAGGAGTTATTTAAAATTTATTAGCAGTGGGCTGAAGTGCTGCAGTGGTACCTGCAGTACCACCGTGTAGCTTAGGTGGTCTCTCTGAGGCATTTTTGCAATACTTTTTTTTTTTTCAGTATCTTCAAATAACCTGCCTTGGCTTGTACCCAGGTGGCCATTGCAGTCATTCATTGGAACTAAGCTTTCCAGACAGCTATCTTAATTTTACAAAGAACTATTTGTTTTCTCATATAAACACCCTTTAATTCAGTGTAATTTCTATAACCAGTGCTTTTTGATTTATTTTGTTTCAATATTCTGCAGTTAGCATGTCCTCAAAGGCACAAGTTTTTCTTCTTTGTAAGAACAAGTAATGAGTTAAAAAAGCTCGTTCCGTTTCCCTGGAGCACTGTTTTATCTCGGCACTGCCTGAATGTTGCAGACAGTGACTGGAAGCGACAGGATTCGTTCCAATGGCTGATGCTGCTCTGTAGATCTTATGGCCTGTTAATACAATCAGGGTGACAGAGAACGCACAGAGACCCTGCTGTGAGTGTGAGACACCCTAAATATGTATTTACAATCTCTTGGTTCGTATTTTTCCAAGCTTCCCGAAGTCAGTCGAGAGGCGTAGGCGCTGTGAAAAGCAGATATTTTTAAAAAAGCAGCATCACCCTCTGCTGGCCTGGCCCGGCCCCGCACAGCCTGGGCCGCTTTCCCGGGAGAGCTGCCGGCAGCCCGGCGCCTCGGGAACCTCCAGCCTGCTCCTGCTTCTCTACATCCCCTCCCCTTTGTTTTTCTGCCAGGTAAACAATGAAATATTTAACCTCCCCCCTATGCAAACATATATATGTGTGCTTTCTCTGAGTGCCTGCTTGGAGATGATGTGCAGAGACTAAAAAGACTCTTTTATCAAGTTCACTGGGCATTTTTTAATTGCCAATTACTTTTTCTAGTGTTTTTATTTTTTTTCTACCCTCTCCCTGTTCATCCATTCTGCAGTTTAGTTCTAAACACGTTTGCAAAATTTGCTTCAAATTTAAATAAAGCAACTATTTTTTCAGACTGAGGGGATGGATGGGAATTACCTTTGTGTAATCAGCAAGAACAATACTCCAGAAACTTGGAAAATAAATGAATGGTGCAAGTCTTGGAGGAATAAAATAAAATACATCTTGTTACACGCTGAGACCTGCATCCTTAATACCTTAAGAAATTACTGAGGTTCCTTTAACTATGGGAAATCTAATTCTGTTTTCAAACAAACTCAAATGTTTGTTTTCACAGCACAGTTTACTTTTGACCTGAAAGCCTAATTATCTTGGCTGATTCAAAGTGAGGATTTCCAGTGCAGAGCTGCCTTAATTAAGGGCAGGTTTGTCAGCTCCTGTACTAATTTAACAATTGATGAGCCATGTTCCTGTGTTTTCCTATTGCAGTGAATGGTTCTTGGAAGGTTTGCTATGGTAAAGAATATGAAGCTTGCTTTAAATAATAGAAAAAAAAGACAGAAATCTCAACTTGCAGCAGTACTACAAAATGGAATATATGGTGATCCGTGTAGGAAACTTTTCTATTCTTTTAGCATAAATGTACATAAATAGTTAAGCTAATGAAGTTTTGTCAAAATAGATCTTTTACCCGTGTGTTCCATGAAGAATAAGAAGGATTTTTTTGTTTGTTTTTTAAGCTTGCCGTAGTTAAGTTCCAGACTAATTCAGGTAAAAGCTAAAGGTGGAAGGTGAAGGGAAGCAAGGGAGCAGAAATTCATCAGGATGAGTCTCCATAATAGGAAGATGAGCAAAGAAGTTGACAACCTGTTTCAGTTCTTGGAATTTCTCCACATGAACAAGGATAACATCTTCTGTCACACACTCCATTCTACATCTACATTTAAAAACTGAAAAATACATTTATTTTTAAGCTTCCACTAAGAAGAAATATTAAAAACAGTACCTGCCCCGTCTTGTCCTGTGGCAAGTTTGGAGGGGAACTTGTTTTCATCTTTGAACAATGCTTAAAAATGCAGGACATTTTTTATAGGGCTCTAATATGATCATCTACAGTGGCAGATGAGAAAAAAATAACCAGAAGACTTAGTCAGTTCCTTCAGTGAAATGAGTTGAAGGGATTTATCCCCATGAATTCTGTGTTTACATATAAGTTTATTGTACATTCTCTGGCATCATTGCTGTGGACTTCAGCACTTGGTCTCTTTTTGAGTAGGATAATAAGAAGTTACAGGGGGTTTTTTGCTGTTAACCAAACAGCAACCCACATATTTTAAGATTAGACTACCTCAGAAGAGGTATTTTTAGGACTATTTAGAAAACATAACCTTTTCTCTAGTAACTGTTTTTTTCATGTAGGGGCACATATGCTCAGTGTTAAATATTGTAGCACAGCAAAGCCATTCTGAATAATGCATGCATGGTCTGTGTATTTATAAAGAGTCACAGCTCATGGTGGCACCACAGGCTGTAGTAATGGAAGTGTAAAGCAAGTATTCTATTTTATATTTTAATAAACTTTTTATTTTTTCTGTGAAAAAGCCAATACCAAGTTTTCAGAACAGGGTAAAGTGCTAGGTATTTTAAGAGCAGTATTTCTTGCTGCTTTCAACACAGTGCAAGTCTACAGAATAATGAACTATAATATAATTCTGATTTCTTCTGAGTTCTGGTGTGTCAAGGCCTGCTGAGAAGTTCAGAACTGCTTCATTCTCCAGCAAGTAGCTCTTGGTGCATACTGAAAATTACCTAAAAGTAACATAATACATGCAAATTCAGGACCTGGAAGTTCGGAGGTGACCTAGGTAGTTGTAGTTCAGCCCTTGTGGCATCCCCTGTTGCTGCAGCCTCGGTCTGTGCCATCACACAGCATTTGTTGTGCAGGAAAGCTTCTCCCTCCGTGCTGGAATTGGTGTCTCGTGGCAGGATTTCCAAGTGGGGTAAATCAGAGCACAAGGGTGTGCTTTTTGTTGTGTTCACTTGTGTCACAGCTCAGTCTCGTGCCTCTGTAATCTCTTCCTTCCGTTGCACATTAAGGCTGCCAAGGAGAGCTGACATTTAATTTGTACAATGCAACCTGACATGGCTCTGGTCACGGGGGGTGTCAGGGAAGTGAGGTACAGATTGTTATTTGGAGCAAAGGATACGTGACTTTTTGTCAGTCATGTTTTATGCTCTTGATCCCTCAAGTAGAAAAAGACTGTGCTATTGTTTTAGTTTTTCTTGGTTTAGTTTCGTCTTTAAAAAAACCAACCAACCAAACCATGCTCTTTGCTCATTCTGTAGTGTGTTGCAGAGTTACACAGTGGTTAGTGTCTTCATGCCAAGTAAAGCTACAAGGAGTTGTTTCTCCTGAGGAGAATTAAAACTGTGTTTGCAAATAAACTAAAAGCAGATTTGGCTTTTTAAACTGTATTAAGCATGGGCATCCTGCTCAGATTCATGTATAAGATGGTCTTGTTTAAGCATCAGTATATAAATAAAATTCTTTATTATTCATTACTCATCTTGTAGAACAAACAAGAGAATATAAATGGAGGGGGAAAAAATCATACTTTGTGAAATTGTTTTGCATATGCCCAGAGAAAGGAAGAAAGATGCATACAAATGTTCAGTATGCACAAGTTCCTTGGTGCAGGACTGGCTCACTCCTTAGGAGTGGAATTCAGTGAAATAGGACTCCTCTCAAAAACAAAGAGTGAGCAACAAAGGATAAGTGATCAAGTGATTAGCCAGAGGCTAATAGGAATGCAGGGGCAGAGTGACAGATTGCATATTGGAGGAAATCTGATCTGGAAATTAATTTGAAGGTTTCTGCAGTAGAGACTGCCAACTATCTAGTTTTAAAATCTTTCTGAAGGACACAAATATATGACAGTTCTGTCTTGCTTGTGTATAAAGAATTGTATCATACAGAGGAGAAGGCTAATGGATAAATAAGGTTCAATTGCAATTTAGAGGAATTTTCCTTTCCCTCCTCCCCCACTTAGTTTTTTAAAAAAATTGAGTGAAATATGCATCTGCCTGCAACTTAGCGTGAAAAATTAGGTTAATTTACGTACAAATTCTAGTGACTTAGAAATATGCATGCTGTAATTTTCTCTGGTTGAACCTACATTCTGTTGTAGGAGAGTAAATCAGGACAGCAGATGAATACCTCAGCACACACAAACAACAGCTACATGTCACTAACTGTACATGAATATTGGAAAAACCAGAGCTTTTAATTATGAAAAAGTGAATGTTTCCTTATTTAGTCACTTACCAAATGGTTTTAATTTAACCTTGCAGTAGGTAGATGTCGCTTTGTATTAATAGAATTCTCTTTCTTTATAGGGACCACCTTACCCTTTCTTCAAAATTTAGCAGTAGCTGCTGTAGTACAGAAGTGTCTGAGTCCACACATCTTTTCTTTTAAGCTTCAAAGTATTCCTTAAATAAAAAAAATCCACAAACTTATTCAAATATCATCCTATGAAAGTTTGTTGCTTTACCTTTCCAAAATACACGTTTTCGTTTTAAAGCATGAATAAATATACTGTGGTAAAATTTTAAAGAATTACTAAATACAGAACAGTAAAATTTGAATACAACAGATGAGTTTTTGTCAGGGATTGAATGTAACTAAGTTTTTAATGACATGTTACTAAATTACTTGCTGCTGCTGGATGGAAATTAGTTTCATGCAGGCTTTGATGTTTGTTGAAACTGTAAAGCTTGATTTTTCTGAGTAATTCTCTGCTGGTTACATGAAAAAGCGACGCGAACAGTATGTGAAGATATCAGACTAGTATAAATTGGGATTTAAAAACCCTCTCAGTCATGCCTTTGATCACTTTATTGAGTGAAGGAGAAAAGTGATGCTGTGAAGGAGCTTTTGGATATCTGTGTGTGCATCATTGGTTTCTGCTGAATAGAATTAAAAACACTTAATTTCAAGTCAACACTCCTGTGAGAGTAGCTAATAATTTCTCTTCTGCTTCACAGTTCCTGTACAATTCTGCACTTGGTATTGTTGGGATCTTGTTGGTGATGGATTTGTCATGAGAAGCAGTGATCTGTCACTGATAATTGTCTTAGCTCTGAGGACCAAACCTTGCAGTATAAAAAACCCTTTCAGGTCCTATTCTTGTGTTTGAATTTCTGTCCTGTATTTATTTAGTATAACAGCAAGTGAACAACTATGAAAATGGAGTCTTTAAAAAACCCTATTGTATTGAGAGAAACAAATATTATTTACTCTCATCATGAATAATCTCTCATAAAGAGAAAGGATGAGTGCTGCAGCCGTGTAGTCTGTCTCTGGCCTGTAGGTCTGTATTCCCAGGTAGAAGGGCAGGCCTATATGTTATATTATTTTGCCTTTTAGTCCTTTGGATTATGTTTTCCTTGTTTCAAGACTCACATTGTAACAGTCTCTTTGGAGGCATTAGCTGACATCAGTGCAATACTTGCAGCTATTTTTAAAGGAAGTATATTAGAAAATAAATTCTGGTTCTGGTGCCGCGGTGTCTCACACAGAGCTGAGATGTTCCAGGCATAACCACACCAGTCCAGCCTTGCTGGCTGAGATGCTGCTGTTCCTCTGCTAAATCTGTCCCTCTTCTGTTTGCAGCCATGTCATCTTATCTGTTGATTGTGAAGTCTGAACTTCCTGGGGCTGTTGCAGGGCTTTTGAGTGGAGCTGAGATTGGGTAAGGAAAAATGCTTTGTACATTCTGTGTTTGTCTTGAATAAAAAAGGGGCTCAGCACTGCTGAAGGACGTGGGTACTGGCACTTCTCTGATCTCACATGTGAAAATAAATAGTCATTTACATGAGTTGTTGGAATATGAAATGTATTTGGCAAGTGCAAATCTTGCAGCACACACACACAGAGCGTGATTCTTTCCTCATGGCTATTTCCCGTGCGATGACCTTAAAGTCAGTGGCAAAACTCCATCTACAGGAATTCCCTTCTGCAATATGTTAAAAGGGGAACCAGGAAGGTACTGGAGGGAGAGGAGAAGAAACATTTCCACTGCTGTCATGTTATCACTTCACATAATTCAAAATCACAGTACAAAAAATGGCATTTATATTGAAATAATCTGTTGTCTTGCTCTAGTAATTGGTCTTGGGAATAATGCCAGGTTTCCAGACTCGGTTTATAATTCCTAAACTTGGCTCCCAGTAAAGAAGTTATTTTTCGTAGTTTAGCTGTAAAGCTGTTTGTAAGGAGTGTGTCCCTCACATTTCCATCAGAACTGTCACAAGAAATCTGTGCCTGTGCTGAGGCAAACACTGCAGCTTCAGCACTGAAATACCTTGTTTGAGTTGTTCAAGTGCTGCTGTCATTTGTAACAGTGTATCTTGGACTGCATTACAGCTGTTTTTCCAAACTGCTATTTTCAGATGTTTTCAGCACAAAACTTGCTCTGGATTGAAATGTGGTGAAATTGTCTCAAGGCTATGGGGTGGTTGTATTATTCCTGAATGTTGTGGGTGAATTTTAAGTGGGAAATCAGTTTGTTAAAAGGTACTTTAGCTGATTTTCTATTTTATCACTTACAACTTCTGGATTTTATAATGTGTTTGAAAAATTAATTGTGGCTGCAGTCTTGCTTTCTGTCTTTCTGCCCTCCTGGCTGTCACAATTTTAGTAAGGTTTTTTGTCAGTTTTCTTTTTTTTTTTTTTCCTAAATTGTTCCATTTTATGTATATGTGTTATTTTTAGTCTGCTAATGTATCTCTTCCAGCTGCAGTAATCATCAGCTTTTCATTTGGGTGCTGTAACCTTCTCCTTCAAGCTCATACTTCAGCCTCACTCTCCATACACAGTGGTGTTGTGCTGCTGCTGTATCTGCTGCATGAATTCCAATCTGCCATCCCCAAATTTAGCATCTAACATATTTTACTGCTGGTTTTAATTTTATGTCAGCTCTGTTTATGCAAAGTGACTTTTCTTTCAGCAAAGATACACTTTGAAACAGCTTAAGGAAACTCCTTGCAGGTAGAACGTGGAGGTGCCGTGAGCTGCTCAGAGGGTTGTTCTGTCTGTTCTGCTGTGGGATAATGCTGCCAACAGCTTTGTCTGTCCAGGTCCTACCTCAGATCTCCTGGGTGTGAATATTACAGAAAGGTTACTGTGTTGAAGCATTTCGTACAAATCACCTGAGCCATTGTAACCCTCAGTGATCTGTCAGCTCTGCCAACACCCACACTTCTTCCTTAGCTGAAATTACAGTTTGAGATGGGAATGAACTTCAGCTTTGCACTTAGGAAGAGTTGAGTTTGTCCATAGGAATCCTAACCACAGCTCCAGTGGTTAGGTGATTGGCAGCCTGGTCTCATCCAGTTTCTGCCTCTGTTAATTGTAGTTCTTGCATCAATCAGTGTTTATTTAACACAATTTCCCTCCTCTAGTATTTGTGCAAGCAAATTGTTCAAGCAGTATTCCAGGAACATGCACACATGCATGCCCACATGTATATTTGATTTCTTTTGCCATATTAATGGCCATGGTAGATCATAATCTTTTGTTCCTGTGTATTTTTTTGCAGATGTTTTTACTAGCAGATATTTTAAATTGTAGGAAATTGTTCAACAAAAATAGGTACTCAAATACCAAGCCTAAGCAGCAACTTACTTATGCAAAGGGCATAAATATTGAATAGTTTGATTCAACTTCTTTACCTGGACCACTTGTTTCCAGATGTGGTTGCACAACTGTTCTGTTTTTGTTAAGTCATTATAGCATCTGGTACTCTTTCATTTGGTGCAGAATTTATCCTAACTGTAGCTAGGATGTATCAAAAGTGTCAGTTAAACTATCTGTGAAAGTATTTTATATGCATAAACCCTCCAGAGCTGTACATTTGGGAAACCCATCTAAAGAATGTTTTGTGCATTAAATTACTTTTATAGATAAAGGTTAGCAGGTGTGCGTGTGTTTGAAAGGCTCAGAGCCAGTCTAACACATCCTTATGTCTTTTTAAAAAACAAAACCATGCAATATGAACACTTATTAATATTGAGTGAAGATGTTTGTCTGCATAACAAGAATTCCACATAGTTTTGATGACATGAAATGAGGATTGCGTTAAAAAGTTGTAATTTGTGAGCCCTCTGTTAACATTTAATGACCCTGTCAGAGGATGTGATTGATGCAATTAAGTTGTCTTGCTTGTGTGTTGTATAATTGATATGGACTGAGAGTAAGATCCTAATTTAGAACATATGAATATCTTGTTCTGTTGAATTCAGGAATGAAATTAAAGCGATTTATAAATGTCTGCTTTTACTTAAAATGTAGGGGAGGGAGGAGAAACATCTGCATGCCAAAGCTTTTTCAGCAGAGTCAAAGATTTATATTCTGTATTTCATATTTTGAATGCTTTTATCATATAGGATTAAATTTACAGATCACATTGATTTTAAAGGCACTATCAAAACATTCATTCTGCCTTTGGAAAATAAGTGTATTTTTACAACAGTACTTTGAGGACAAAATGGACACATTTTCTGATAACCAGTCCACTATGCAGTTTTTTTGAGGTCTTTTTAAGTGTAAGAATTGGTATTCCAAAATGAAGCAGTGTACAAAATTACTTTTTCTCCTTCATTTCCTCACTGCTATTTTCCTCTCTGTTCCCCCCCCCTCACCCACAAATGTTTCTTCATTTACCATAAAGTAACCAAAATAATTTTCTGTCTGTTCTGCTGAGCCTGTGAACCTCGGTGGCAGCCGTGGGTTTGCTGCATGTCTAGAATCAGGAAATTTAGACAAAGGTCCCACATCTACACATGGTGCATGATCCTTATGTCCTCTGCCATGATGCTGTTCCTCCTCATCTGAACATCCACCAGACTGGAAAGAAAGAAAAAGTTTAAAAAGATACGAATGCTAAATGATAACAACGTGAAGAATAAATACTACAGCAAGGAGCTAATCTGGGCAGAGTTGCTTCTGCACTGTAGCAGTAGCAGACCTAGCTAATAATACAGTTTTTGAAGAGTGATGTATTTTGACTTGTTTTTAATATAGACATTATCACCTATTGGTTGCTTTGGGTTTGATACAGTGAAGATGCCCTCAACCTTTAAATTTCTCTGTTCACTTACCTTAAATCTTCTTTTCAAACAGGTGACACAAGTGGCTGTCCATGATGTGTAGCAGTAGTTAATATACCTGTATGGTAATTCTTCTCTATCACAGGTGTTATGGTACTTTCCTCATAATAACTTGAGGTGCTGCCTGTTTATTAGGTGCTAACCATATCCTGGACTAAATAAACTGGAAGGTCAAAAGTCAAGGTGTTTATAGGTGGTAAAGTTGGAGGCTGATGTGCAAGATGTTTATCAGTACAGGATATGGTTATTGCCAAGTCGGTGCAGCCACCCTCAAGATGTTTCTGTTACTTAACAACTTATCCATCTGTGCTTTCCTCAGTTCAGAGGTGGGATTTGGGTGCTTCAAATAGATTTTAAATATGTGAGGACTTCATGTGCCTCTACAATGCTTTTTAATACATGTAGTTTTATGTATAAACATTACACCAGATTTCATCAGCATAATTTCCATCCCTTCTGTCCTTTACTTCTTTCCTGGATGTATGCAAGGAAGGGAAGCTCAGCAGTGAGTGGGAATTGATGTTGCTATTTCTTCAGGTGTGTAAATATGCAGCTCATTGTAATCCACTTTTGGATACACACAGTGTGCTGTGTAAGTACTTCTGCTGGAAATCTGTAGAGTATAAAATATCCTTCCCTCTGACCATTGCTGTGAATCAAGGCAGGGATTTGCATATTGTGCTGCTGAGAAATAAATTGGCACATATGAGCCCCCTGACCCACACTTGCCTGTGGAACACTGCCTGCAATGCTGGTTTCTTAGGGAATAATGATCTGTTCCCTCATTATCCAGGAGCTCTGTTTTATATTGGTGTAGAAACTAGGAGTACAAATTCATGTAAATAGCATGTGAGACAGGGAATTATTTTTTTTCTTTTCCTAGTGGTTGCTTTGTCTAAGATCACAGTTCTAAATTAAACATATTTTTAGGACTCCTGAGCTTTATATCAATCCTAAATAGATTTTCCAACAGGTCTTGGTACCTCGATGGGAGACTGCTGCTGCTGCTTACTTCAGTCTGCATTGTTTTTCCTCTGGCCCTTCTTCCTAAAATTGGTGAGTAATTAAAGGAGAGAAGCGAATATTATTCTACTTTAGTAGCAATTACAGTAGAAGACTTTAAAACCTTAATGGGTTATTTATTTATTTAAACTGGTGGAGGGCTGCTGGTGGTGGTGATTACTTAAGTTGTTGTAGTGTGTTCTGCCTTCCAGCCCTGCCTAGTTAACCTATTACTTGGGTTGCAGTAGTATTTTGTCTGCAATACTAAAATAAAATCTTTACAGCAGAACATTAAAGAGCTGCATTTACTTACAGCATGCCATTAGTGGTAAGCCAGTTCTAATTCTGCCCTACAAAACTACATAAATGATCTGTGACAGGCAGTTGGAATGTTGTTATTCTGAGTCCTAAGCCCCAGATACCAAGCACTGTAATAGAAAACATGCCTAAAATGTAAAGCTTTAGCTGTACATTAGGATCACTTTCCTTATAAATTCTCTTTTATTTTTACTGTTATTTTACAGGCTTTCTTGGCTACACAAGTAGTTTATCATTTTTCTTTACGGTGTACTTTACTCTTGTGGTAAGTTAAAAATCTCTGCACAGCTTATCTTTTCTTTTTCATTATTGTCTGAATGTTTTCATAAGTCTGTTTTGAAATTAATTTGTCTTCCCCTCCCCCTTAAATTTTTATGTGAAATACAGAATTTTCCTTAAGTTCAGTATGTGCTTGCTTGGACAGATTACTTTTGTTTTGCTCAGGCTTGGAAATGTGTATGAACTTCCAAGCATGTGAAAAGATTTAAAATAATTATATTTTGGGCTGGTAAATGTAACAATTCTTTTTTTTTTCCTTTTTTTTTGTTTTTGCTGATGTTGCAGAAGAAGGAGCTGGCACACATATTTTTGTTTCCTTACTAGCAGAGAATGGAATTCTGTTTTCTTAACTTCTAGCTATTACTTACTGCAACTAGTGCAGAAGAAAATTTAATATACTCCAAATAAATTAAATTTACATGTATAATGGAGTGACAGAGTTCAGAAAAAGGCAAAGAAAACTAGAACTTCATTAAGGCAGTTTACAAGATTCATTAATACGTCAATGACCTTATTCTCCTTTCCAGCTGAAAGGAAAAGTTCTTTTCTCTGAGCCATATGGGGATTTTTGACCCTGATGTTCACCCTCTCAAGGCCCCTGTGAGGTAGATGTTTCCAAATACCAAAAGTGAGACCTGCTAGGCAGATCTAAGAGAGAAAATGTGCCTTTAACTTGCACTTTTTTCTTTCTACAGGGAAAAAGTATGTTAATGCACATGTGTAATATGTGGTACAACTGAGCAACTCTCACTCTGTCACCTATTTGAATCTTATTTGGGAGCCTGGCAAAAATGTTTCCCCTCTGCCCTGTCATTGTGGCTTGCATTGACTTGCATTTAATACCTGCTTCACAAAGGGATAAACAGAGTTGAAGGCAAGTTGAACAAACATGCCATCCAGGAGACCAAGGCAATCCATTAGGAACTAAACCATGTGATAAAACCAAACTTCAAAGCTGTCAAAACATCTCCCTAGGGTATCCCTGGAGAGTTGCAGTGTTTGTAGGACCTTGGGAAGTATTCTGCTTAAGCTGAACATTGAGAAGCAGCCACAGCCTTTCCAGGGTTAATGGAAATTCATTTGTAATATTTATAAATTACCTTAACTTTTGACCTTTCTCCTAAAATTTATCTTTAAAAGAAAAAAAAAGAATTGGAAAAAAAAAAGGTAAAAAAAGCACTAACTATAATGCTGACATAGGCCTTTGGCTGAAGCAAGTTGGAAGGGTTTTAAAACCAGTTCAGCTCCTGGATTTCAAAGGGAATGCATATGGATCTCTGAGGAAAGCTGTTGTAATGGGTGGATGCATTTGAAAACAGCTTCAGTCCCTGAAAAAGAAAATGTGTAAGCATGAATTAAACTAAATTTTAGTTTGTGATTCTCTATCAAAAAAAGTGGGTAGAAAGTGCTAATGAAGGAGTACAGACTGCTGGATTTTTTGTGAAATGGTTAAATTTGTGTGCTTACTCTTTCTTGTTAAATGGCAAAGCAGCAGCCTCAGTAAATCTAACTGAGGTCAAAATTTTTAAAAGCTTTTATGGGTATTTCCAGAAAACCAATACTCTTGACAGAATATTCCCTCTGACTTGTTCAGGCCCTGAAAGTCAAAGGCCTTAAATGTGGTTTAGTTTTCATATCTAATTGCTTTGAAGTGGGTGATATGTGCTGTTGAAATGGTGTTTTAGTTTGCACACTGTTAATTTCTGTGTGGCAGATATGTTTTAATTTGTTCCAGAAGAGAGCTGTGTTAGTCATATGGAAGTGATATAATTATATTTTGCATATACAGTAATTCTGTGCCTTTTCAAGTGCACACCATCTGTTCAGCTTTTTGCCAGCAAGCCACAACTTTACTGCAGCCTGCAGAAAAGAGATGTCTTGGTCAGTCTGGTCAGGGAGTGCACTGAGCAAAGGGCTGGAGGCCTGGGCAGCTCATGAATGTCCTCTGTGTGCCTCAGTATCTCTTCCTTCAAAGCCTTTAAACTGGTTCTAGACTTCACTTGCAAAAATACTACAAACCCTGAGATGAGCTGATCTAGGAGAAAACCAAGTATAAATACGTGTTAATTCAAAGCCAGGTTCTGTGAGGCATTGAGCACTTTTGTTTCTGACTTTTGTAGGCTTCCCTGTGTTGAATTCTCAGGGAAAAGAAATTGATAAACTTTTTTGTTATTGCCTCCCCTCTTGCTATATTGAATATTGGTGAAGCATAAAGACAGACTTTTATTTTTTTTCTCTGTGTGTGAAGACAGCATTATTGGTAGCTTGTTCAACAAAGCTGTTAATGATTGCTGATGGTGTGTTTTTATAAATCTCTTGTTTATGTTCACAGAACAAAGCATGTTGCAGATTGGGAACCTGTGATATGTAATGAACAATGTTAGGCACAGACATCCCCTTTGCTGAGTGCTGTCAGTACTGCTGGAATTAAGGGAATCCTGTTTTCCCTCTGCAGGATACAAAAAATCACTGAGAATATTAGAACACTTTGAGACTCTGACTTTATTCTTTAGCAATGTTTTTGTGTGGGCTTAAAATACCCTTTTCCCACTAGAATGTCTCTTGATTTTTAAAGTTTTTTTCACTTAAAACGAAATGTTTGTTATACTCAAAAGAATGTTCATATGAAAAAGGCTTAAAGTTCTAGAGGAGGGTCATGGTGCCTGTATGACTGCTCTGCTAACTGGGCTGTGCTGCCAGCTTAAAAATCTTTTCCTGTTGGGGAACCTCATTAGACTACAATTGGAGTCCCAAACACATTTGAATAATTAAGTAGGTGGGCAAATATAAATACAGATTTTTAAATGCACCTTGTGCATTTTATTTTGTATTGTTTTATTTCCACTTCAGTCTATTCTTAATCTGTATTACATTTATTTTAGAAAAATGTTTTCCAGCCTTTTCAGTTCAGCTTGTCTATGTTTATATATATCTTTGCTCTTTAGCTTGCAGGAAAGCTTCCCCTCATCACTGCCAGGCATATTTTACTTTTCCCAAACCTTGCCCTTCAGCTCCATGCTCCTTTCCAGTGCTCAGGAAGCCTATTCCAGCTTTGGACAGAGTTCTCCCAAAGCTACTTTGGGACTACTTTGGAGCCTTCAAAGCCTTCCCCTGTCTGGGTGCCTTTAAACACAACACAGGCCCAAATTTTATTTTAGTGCTTGGTGTTTGCAGGCTGCTGTTGAGCAGGCTCCCACTTAGTTTCATACCTTGAGTGAGTTGTTCTTGTGCAATTTAAAACATGTTACTGCCACAATGCACTCAGCCTGCCATGTACCCACAGTTTTCTTTCCCCACATTTTGACCAGAGGTAACATTTGTTTGCCTCTCCTGGCACTTGTGACAAGAGGGGGCATCTAATCCTCTGGGACACACCACTTGGCAGCAGGCAAAACACAGTTCTCTGAGCCAGGAGAAGAGCTCCCTTCCATGTTATTTTTCTTGTGAATCTGAGTCTTTAATTAAGTTTTTAATTATTTGCTCTAGGCTTCCAAAAGAATTATAACCTCTAAAGCCAGGCAGCTACAATAGGAAATTAATTAGGGTGAGGAGAGCAATGCAACTATCATTTTAAACTGGGCTCCTGAAGAAGGAGGTAACATTCCTTCTTTTAATTTCCCTTTGATTTTCAGCCCTGTTACTTGGCAGTCCCTAAACCAGCAGGGTGTAGCTGAAGGCCCAATGACATTCTGGGACAATAATTGCATTTATTGTTTTTCCTTTGCTTTCTAGTCCAAACCATATGTTTCTGCCTTTTAAGATTAGCCCTAGGCTCTGCTCTATCTCTGTTAAGGGTTGTGTGCTCCGGGCGCGAGCCTGGGATCGCTAACACAGCAGCAATTCCGCACGGGAGGCCCTTGGTGTGGAGCCCAGGGAGAGGGGCTGGGGGGTGCTCCTTGTGTTTCAGCTCATGTCAGAGCCCACTGCAGTGCCCCACCTCCACATCCACGGGCCATAAGGCTGCCAGCTGTGCAGGGGGAGCAGCTGGATGGAATGGCACTGACAAGCTTTCCTGTCAAGTCTCCTTCTGGTGGCCTGTCTGCCAGGCAGGCCTGGTAATTTACTGGGGGTGTAGCTCCCTGCTGTGTGTTCCAACAGGCTGATGCTTCAGCTATGTGTATCTAAATTGAAAACTGATTTTTAGGATATCATTCATACATGAAATATGCTGTCTCTGCAGGTTATGATTAAAAAATGGTCGATCCCTTGTCCTCTACCTCTGAGTAGTGCCATAGAGACTTTACAGGTAAAGTGCATGCTGGTTTGAAGTCCTAATTTTATTAGTAAACTGTAATGCTTTTTTTACATTAACACTTTCAGAATGGCTTGCAATTTAAATTCCTTCTTTTATTAATCATCACAGAATCTGAAAAGTTTCATGTCTGTGGTTTGGGTTTATTTTTTCATTATACCTTTTTTTTTTTGCGTTTATGTTTTACAGGTTTCAAATTCTACTGGGGATTGTAAAGCAAAGCTCTTTCATCTTTCAAAAGAGGTAATCTCTATTAACAATACACAAACTTAAAGGGGGGTGGTGGTTTTTAAGAAATTGGGGTTTAAGCCTTACCCAGGTTAAGCTATCCTTGTGTAAAACTTGTTATGGGCTGCTGAAATATTTTCTGTACCTGCTGCCAAGTGTTATCCAGTCTCACCTTTTTTTTTTTTTTTTTTAATATGAAAGTTGACTGTCCAAGTTAGCATTCATGAAAATATATTGGAAATATGACCAAAGAAGAAAGTATAACAGATGAAGCAGTGGTCAGCCTCATCATGCAATCAGATCAAGCCAACTTAACATGCCTTCAGCTGGAAGTTGGTGCTACTTGGCTGTATGCACTTAGTTCCTGGCAGGGTAGAGCAGGTTTCCTGACACTGCCTGGACCTAGCCTTAGTTTTTCCTTACCTGAAGCTAATTCTTCAGGCCTGATGCAGTCTTGTGCATCTCTTTGGCTGCCAGCTCTGGTATTTGTTAATTAATGTGACATTTAAATAATTTCACCGCCCATCAGGGCTTGCAGGAGGGGAAGTATCATGTAGAACCCTGGTCTCTGTGGGGTGAAGAGGAAGGGAAAAAGGTAAATCTGGGACAGCTCTGTAGTGGGATTTAGGAGGGATATGGCTGCATTTCTCTGAAAAACAAAATCCATCCCTACCCTCCTGAGAAAAAGGTAAGGGGAAGCAAAAGGAAAAAAAAAAAAAAGCTTGGACAATGCAAACAGGAGACAAATGTTATCTGTAGATCAAAGAAGAAACATCTGCAGTGAAATCCTGGCCTTTCATGCTTTGAAGAATCTTGTGACTCACCTCTACTTCTTTTTTAAAACTAAGTTTTATCAATAGAAAGTGGCAAATCTTTTACCAGTACAGGCCTGATTATTTCAGCTTCAGCACAAAAGTGTTTGTTACAGTTCAGCTTATTCCACTTGGCAATGTCAGTAAGCTGTACAAAATCATTCATCTCTTTTATTGCAAGGTTTTGGAACAATACACCACTAACTGTGTGGTTGCATCTTTAATTACATAACTGTCTTAAAGCTCCAGATGCCGAAGCATGTTGTATTTCCTGTTAATATTTTCTGTTATATTTTATGTTTTATCCAGATTTTTCTGAAGGAGTGATACGAAAATAGTGAGGTCAGGGTGAAGGAATCAGGAATTTGACAGGTAGCCATGGATATTAGAATTTGGAAAACTTCTTAAGAGAATTTCACAAATGATACACTGGCTCTGGGACAGACACATCCTGCTCTTTCTACATAAGTACTTGGCTTCAGTATAGTCAAAAAAGAATCTTCTAGTTTTTGGCTTATAGGCAGCATGACTTCTGATGATGTAACTGATCTATGTCCACTTGAACTTACATAGCTTGAAAAGGTTGAATTTTTGTGGACTGATTTAGAGACACCATTTCTGTGTTGGGGAGATTTATCTCAAAGCATTCATTTGGAAATATTTCTACTGACTTCCAGCACTTGAACTGAATTTTGAGTTCATCCAGATATTTTTTTGAATAAGCAGTAATAGCAAACAAATTAAAAGATGTTTTCATTCTGTTTTAGAGTGCTTATGCAATACCAACTATGGCCTTCTCTTTTCTGTGCCATACCTCAGTCTTGCCAATCTATTGTGAGCTCCAAAGGTAATGTATGAGAACACATTCAATATTAAAACATAATTATAACCTTTTTTGTAGTATTTTCCCTAAATTAATCCTGAGTAATTTTTATTTTTAAGTCGGTGCCATCAAACACTGCAAACTAAGGAACTTTCATGTTTTTGGGAAATGTATAGTTTTAGTCTGTACTGGGTTTTTCTCTCTTACAGCAGAGAAAAGTAGCAAATATGGTTCCATCATCAATGTCAGTATATTGTCCTGCCCTGGACAATCAGGAGAAAAAAAAGGTCATTTGCTAAGATACTTCAATAGTTAATTTTTATGACTGTAACTGAATCTGCATTTGGCCACATCTGATCCAGTGAGGGTTTTTGACTGAGATTCTGTTCCTGGCTCTGAATAGATATCATCCTGTGTAAATCCCAGTTTTCATTTAAAAGAGACACTAAGATGTCTAAATTCCATACAAGATGGGGACAGTGTTAATTGTCTGCTTGAAAAGTGCCCTTTTAATTACCAGATTAAAAATTCTTTTAAATCCCCTAAATACCACAGCACAGACCTCACCAAATACTCAATGGCCTTAAATTAGGCCAATACTTCCTTATCAAAGGCAAGGTACTATATAGATTGTGCTGTGTTTAATCATCCTCAAGACAGATAAAGCAACACTAATTTCCTTTTTATTTTTCCATTTTAGTCCATCCAAAAGGAGAATGCAGAATGTAACTGTCACAGGAATTGGTCTGAGTTTCCTAATTTACTTTCTGTCTGCTCTCTTTGGGTACCTGACATTTTATGGTAAGTGTATTCTTCAGGTATTCCTTAGAACAAAAGTTAATGATAAATGGTAAATGTTTTCTGCCTGGAATGTTTTGGGCACTTGAACCCTCAGGTTTTAAAAATTCAAGAGGATAAGCGTTGAGTTGGGTTTTCCAGCTCAGGCTCCTGGTCTTGCATGCAGTTCCTGAGCCAGAAATGTGTCTGTTTGATACATGAACTGAACCAAGAAGTGCACATTTCTTAGAAATGTTGTTGACATAGTGCTTGATGAACTAAATGTACCTTTTTATTACCAGTCAGAAGAGTGGGTGGGGTATCACACTTGCCCTACCAAATTCTACAGGCATCTTTCATTTGCTGTAGTTTTAGGTGACTCTGTGCTGCAGTACCAATTTTATTACTCTACATTTGGATCTCTAAATACTTTTGGGTTCAGTTTTTTAATGGAGTTTAAACATAGATGCCTTCTTCTGTCTGGTATTCTTGTACATCCCAAGTGCACAGAAAGATATCAGACCCCTTATCTACATAGTGGCCTTTTTGTAAAGGTCCATCACAAGCTTGGCAGAGGTAGGTGAGTGTCTATGTCATAGAGCAATGGTAACACACCTGGGCTGATTGAATTGCCTCTGCTTACTGATTCTGGAGTGGTTTCATTCCAGTGCTGTCACATAAATGCATCACAGTCATCTCTGAGGATCACTCTGATGTCTTCTGAAGACTCTTTTTATGAGATGATCACATGCTGATCTTTACTGATTGGAATTAATAAAAATTCTTACAGGAGACTGTAAGGCAGTAAGATGAAAGTTCTGATTAGGATTTCCTCTCCTTTCAGAGTATTTTAAAATTCTTTATCGTGGGGATGAGACTGTGTCTGACAAAGCACCAAGAATATTGACTTTCAGCATCTAATAATTCCAGACTTTTAGAGACTTTTGTACCTTTTACCCCCAAGTGTAAGCATCTGTCTGAAAATATTCCCTAGATATTCAGAAACCTTAGAAAAATTATATGGGAAGTCCTGAAGGCCCTAATAGCATATTGGCCACTGTTGCTGTTTCCTGACTGTCTCTGTGAGGTTTGTTGGAAAATAAACTTAAGTGCAACTCTGAGAGGTTCAGCAGGCAGTGCAGGATAATTATCTGTCCAGATGAAATCTCAGTAAGAAGGGGGAAAAAAACCAGAATAGTCCTGGAAGCCATCCCAGTTCCTTTTACCTTTACTGCCATGATTTCTTTGGGACAAGACCCTGTCTTGACCGTAGTCTTTCAGTCTGTTTCACTGGGAATGATTCTGGTTTTCTGCAGGATCAATTTCTTTTAGTAACTTTAATAAGACTCAGGAGCCTGAAATGCTGGAATTAAGAGTGAATGTCTGTAAGAGTTGTTTTGTTTGTTTGGTTTGGGTTTTTTTTCCCCTTGCAAGCTTCTTTTCCTTTTCACTTTTTGGTTGTCTTGTTTAATTAACTTACTTCTTTAAACAGAGAAAGTCTGTTCCCTGTTCCTAAAACACCAGTCTGAGAAAATGTAAAACATTTTAGTTTAAATTGGAAACAAAAGAAGAGTTCCCTCTTTGAAATGAGGCATGTTTCATCTCTCTGTGGTTCAGATGGTTTCTTCTGTTTTCTGTGAATTTGAAACTTCACAGGGTGACCGGACTTTGAAAATTTTGGTCCATTCTGAAGTCCAAAATAGCAGAGTTAAGATTTAAAAAAAAAAAAATAAAAAAAAATCAGGGTAGCAGACCACTCTCTCAGTGCTCTGACTTTTGCTGTTAAATTTCCTCGTCTTTTCTTTTTTTATGCTGTCTCCTTCACATTTGTGTCTTTTCTTTAGGCATCTTTGGCTTCAGCAGATGCTCTGCCTGGATTGCCTCCTCAAGTTTCTCATTTCCCTGAAGATTTTGCATCCTAGTGTATCAGTTATGCCAGAGTGTATCTGCATCCCCCAAGCAGATGAATCTGTTTGAATGTCACCTTAATATGCCTTGCTAATTACCTTAGCTCTCCAGTGATTAACAAAGCAATTAATTTGTCTTCTTTTCAGACAAAGTGGACTCTGAATTGCTGCGAGGTTACTCCAGGTACCTTCCAAACGATACCATCATCATGACTGTGAGAGCAGCCATTCTGTTTGCTGTGCTCCTGACAGTCCCTCTCATCCATTTTCCAGTGAGTATTCCTGAGTGCTCTGGAGCTGGCAGTGAGCACTGGTCACTAATGCTTTGCAGACTGCAATTCTTGAGTCACATCTAGTCTTGTGTATCTTATTCACTTGTCAAGTGATTGATCAAAGACCACATATTTGCATATGTTCCATGAAAGCTCCAAAATAACAACTAACCACTAAGCTAATTTGTGCTCTTGAGACAGATTTCAGATTAAAAGTAGCCCACAGCATTGTTTTTAATTTAGAGAATTCAGAACTTCTAAAGTTTATTTAGTTTGATTTTTTTTTGTCTTAAATTGAGTTTTGCTGACTTGGTTTTTCCTTTCTACATGCACGCACCCACACACAAACACACTTATACTTGAAACTCAATTTAATTGTAAATTAAAAACACATATAGACCTATTTCACCAAAAAAACCCCTACTTTAGCTTATCTGTACTGTGGTAGAACTGAAAATTCATTCAGTTAGGACCAAAAAAAATGGTGCAGGCAAAACTCTGTCT
The DNA here is from genome assembly GCA_020086605.1 of Lanius collurio. Lineage (NCBI taxonomy): Eukaryota > Metazoa > Chordata > Aves > Passeriformes > Laniidae > Lanius > Lanius collurio. The sequence goes on from JACBWW010000004.1 coordinate 594,227, forward strand.
GTGGAAGCACTGTATAGATTATGTATCAATTGGCAACATGCTGACATTTGCTATCAAGCATGTTCAAAGAGACAAAGCACGATCCCTCAGGCCTTCTTTTGTCCCTCCAAAAAAGGGAGGGGCCAGTAATTTCTTAAGACTAATGGCCATGTGATAAATCTTGCTTTAATACAGTAATAAATTACACTCTACAGAGAGACAAAGCATTAAACTATTACTAAGCTTCTGGCATTTTGATTTCTAAAATGTCCTTTCACATCTGGAATGATGTAATTCTTAAGGTTATGAAATTGAGATAAGATCAAAAAATACATATATGTATGTATTTACCCACACAATGTTTGTCTTTGTATTGTGTAGGCAAGGAAGGCTGTGTTGATGGTGTTTTTCTCTCATCTTCCTGGGTCGTGGATTTGCCATATCCTTGTCACCTTAACACTGAATACAGTTGTTGTTCTGTTTGCAATGTATGTGCCCGACATTAAAAATGTATTTGGAGTAGTTGGTAAGTTCTTGTGGTGGTTGGTTTTCTTGGATTTTATTTTAGATTCAAGAAATTCAGTATATGATTCTGCAATGTACTTCAGTCTTCTCTAAGCAGAATCTTTCTGTTTTTTAAAGGTTCAACCACATCAACATGTTTGCTTTTCGTATATCCTGGTCTATTTTATCTTAAGCTTAACAGAGAGGACTTCATATCACCACAGAAACTTGGGGTATGTTTTCTTTTTTTCCTGTGCACTAATAATATTTAAGTAGGCTCATTTTAAATGCATTTTAATAGACAGTGGAGCACACAATCTGAGGGGCAAAACTCTTGTTTTCATTGCTGCTCACAAAATCTCTGAGCATTTTCTTTCATTCCTTACTGGTAGCTCTGGTCTTTCTGAAACTCCTTCACCAGAGATTTTTGGCAAGCAGTGTGTCTGTGTGTTGGACCACTGATCTGAGTATGTGCTGTCCCCTATAGTTTTCAGATGTTGACTTTTAATCCAGTTTCTCCTCAGTTTTTACATGCTACTCTGATGCTGTCTGGGCAGCTGGTACAAAGCTAAACTGCATTTAAGTGAAACAGTTTTTGTGCTTGTTTTCTGTGCTTGTTTTTGTGCTTGTTTTCTTGTCTTCTCAAAAACATGGGGGTTTTTTCCTCCTCTTTGTGGTTTCTGTTTTGGTGTTGTTCTGGGTTGGAATTTGTGCAGGACCAAGCTTTTTGCACTGTAACTGTCTTGTCTTCGTTTTAACCACTGCTCAGCAGAGCAGCTTCGTGTCAGTGGCCAAAATGCTGACAAACTGTTTATACACAGTCTTTCTGCCATTCTTATGATTTATGGGGCTGCTCTTGTATTGACAAAACAGGGAATCTGAAAGAAAATCTAATAATGATGCCCTCTGAGCATTTAAAGTCATGACTAGTTCCAGCAGATTTGGGGCCTTGTTATAAATCAGCAAGCTACTGTTTCTTGAACTGTGGTTTTATTATCATCTAGCTATTCAAAAATGCAAAAATATCCATTGTAATTTTAACTGTATTTTGAGTAAAATACAAATTCAGTTTCTCGATTTGTTTAAAGCTGTAAAGGGCAAATTATTTTTTGTGCAGCTGGATGGTGTGAGCAGGGAAACCAGACTGCTCCAAGAGTTCCCAGTGAAACTATCCCAGGCTTGGTTTTGTTTCCCCCCAAGCAGATATTTTGTGTTTGAAGACTGCATAATTTGAAACATTGCAGATTATTTTAAAAGACACTATTTGTACCTGTTCTTATGGACTTTCCTAAGCCTTGGACATATAAAATGCTTCTTTCAGCAAAACATTAATTTTTGCTTTTCTTTCTTCACAGGCATGTGCCTTGGTTATTTTTGGCATTTGTGTTGGCCTTCTCAGTTTGGTTCTAATAATTTTCAATTGAGTTGATCAGTAACAATTTACTGACACTGTCTGAACTGAGCTTCAGGAGGACAGCAAGAGCCAGAGAGGTGCCAACACTACTGTGAGTGCTGGACATCCTAAGGAAACACTGACCAAAGCTGCCTATGGAAGAAGTAATGCTCTTTTCAACTATGTTAGTGATGGTCCTTCTTTAATCTTGAGTCACTCTCTTCAGTTATTGGACAATTCATCTTTGCCATTCTAAAATATGAGTTTTTTCATGATGTAATAATTACAGGTAAAAAGGTCTCTTGAGAATTTCTGCAATACAAAATGGTTTAGGGCACGTGGTGAACAAAACAGAAACTTGAAATAACTTGTCCTTTCAGGACAAGGATAGACATTACATCAGTCTTTATGGGCATAATGTGAAATCTGCACCTAGGATAATGCACATTGTCCTAATCCGTGAAAGACTTGTATTGCTTGCATAATTTCCAAAATTTCAGCCAGTTCACATTAAGAACTTGTTGATTCCAAATGTTTACTCTAATTTGTCCTGAGATGGATCCAGAGACCAACTGCCTTAGTCCAGTTTAATGGGCAGATCATGATAATATTTTGTAATTTTTTTTAAATACAGGTTTTCTGTGTCAGCACACTTGAATCATCCTGATGTAATTTTTAAATTAGCAGGCTTTGCCTGTCAAGTATAATAGCTTTTAGTAGCATTTTATGTTTTCATTTTGCAGTCAGTAATAGACATTTTTCAATTAATATATGCTTTTGAATACTTCTCAAAGTACCTCAGTATTCCCCCAAATGAAAGACTTTTCTCTTTTTCTCTCTTATTCCCTATTTTTACAAATGTTTCAGGTTTGAACTAAAGTGTTTCTATATTTTGTGTTCTATTGTGTGTCAGAGGATATTTGGGCTTAAAAGATGAAAATCTGCCTCTGTTGATGACAAAGTGAAATTTTACTTTTATAGAACCCTAATTTTACCTCAAATGTCTATAAACTTCCATGTAGTCTTTTATAATCTCCCTTTTTTTAGCCCCCTGAATGTGAATGCAATTTTCAACACCAGCTGAGCTATGTTGGAAATGGAATTGAGTACCCACAAGAAAAGTTCCTCATTGTAGTAGATTGAAAGCAGTGGCTGAGACCATGGTGAAGTTTTTAAGATTTGCTTCTATCAGGTGAAATCTGATGGCCTTAAAGTGGCCTTATCTCTTCAGAGACTTCATGCTCTGAGGAAGCAAAAGCTGATTGAATGTGCTTGATCCTCTTGTCTGATGGGAAGGAACAGCATTTAGCAGAGGTGGAATCACCTTCTCTATTCCTGAGCTGACAAACTAGGAGTTCTCGTGCCAACAGATCTCTTGGCTCTCTCAGGGTCCAGAAGATACTTTTCATTTTTGATGGATGGCCTGGAGCCACCCAGGTCTGCAGGTTAGTACTGCTTCAGAAATCCTTTTTGCTTGGAAGTATCCTTCTGCCTAGGAGTTTAATACAGAAATGGACACATATGGTGAGGCCAGGGAACTAACTCAGAAATTCTGGTAGGATCCCAAAGAAAAAAGGTCCTTGGAAAAGGCTGAAGTTATTTTTATAAAGAAGTTTCTAGCAGAGGTTGTGTGACTCCAGATGAGCCATGTAATAGCTTGGCAGTACCAGAAACAGCACATCCACTCTTGGCCAGGAGTTCCCAGCTCCTCCTGTGGCACTGGCAGTGGCTGCTGTCAGCATGTTGAACCACCAGGAAACCAAGATGACCACAAGATGTGACATTATCTGTCTAAAAAGTGAACTTGCCTTTATTCTTCCAATTTAAACTCCTGCTAACCAAGTGTAGCTGCCTTCCTGCCTGTGGCTGCCCTCTGATAACTGTGTCTCACAGGCTTTGTCACACTGCAGGGATTCAGATGCTCATGGAATCTCTGGCACTACTGTAGAGAACTAAAAATATACCTTGTAAAAGTGTACCTTGTATAAGTACTGACAGCTGTACATCAGGAAGTGATTTTCTGTCTGACTGAACCAAAACTCCTTGGGAAAACAGGAGACCTTACATTGATGAGAATAAACTCAGGGATTTTTGTCAGACACTAGAATTTAGGGAGTGTGTTTATTATAAATAAGGACATCACTGCAGTCACTTTATTTTAAACTCTAACCAATAATGCTTAAGTCTGAATACTTAGATTGTCTGTGAGGAGACAGAAAGTTGGCAAAACTTTGCTAAGCTTTTCCTCTTCCCTCCTCTCTCTGAAGCAGCCGAGTCTTGCTGTGCACTCTAATGCTCTGTTGCCCTCAGGCAGTTTGGTTTGTGTGCATCATCTTGAAAATGTGACTGAGAAAATACCTGAAATACAGGGTTAATTTTACAGTGGATTCCTGCAGTGCTGCAGAAATCACTGCAGTAATATTTTTAATCCTTGGGTATTGTCCTGACTAGCCTGGCTATTGACTGACTATCCTGATAGGTAGACTTTGGAATGATGAATTCCAGTGTATGAAGTTAATACTTCATGGGGACGAATGAAAGCAATTCACAACTCTGCTGAGCTCTATTATTGCATTTTGGCTGTGGTGGAGAAAGGAGAGCACAGGAGTTTACAGAATGTCTGTTACCTTTCATCTGAAAAAGAATTAAAAATGTTGCTACTTCTGAGTTTCTCTGGTTCATAAGTTAAAATATAGAGAAAGGGAGAGAGAGAGGGGCAGAAAAAAAATTCTGTTCCCAAATTTAGAAGGTATGAGTGTTGTCCACAATGAAAAACCAGAAAAATTTATCCTTCTCATCTCCCACAGCTGTGCTGTGCATTGTGTCTCAGCACAATCTCATCTCCCACAGCTGTGCACTCCATGAAGTTTTTGAGCAGAAGAGGCCTCCAGTCTGGAACTCTCAGTTCACTCAAATGCTGACAAATATTTCATTATTCTTGCATACAGATATTTTTTCTTCCATATTTACAGATTTATAAATTTCAGTGATTCTACTTCATTGCCTGTCATCAGCGTTTTCCAGCCTTCTTCACTGAAGACTTGACAGGAATGGATGAGGGGACCCCCACAGCATTTCTGAACTCACTTGGAAAGGTTCCCTTTCCCCAGTTGAGCAGGAAGAACAATGTGAGAGATGAAAATTAATTGGTTGCCTTTAATTTATTTTCTCTTATTCTCCTATTTCCATTCCTTGTCCATTTGGAGGCTGCTCAAGTTTTAGCTGGGCTGTGGTAAGCTGGGTGTGAAGAGTGTTTTTTGTAACCAGTGTGGCAGGAAGGAGACTGCCAAACAACAGTGCTCAGACCCAGGATTATTGTAGAACTCCTTTCCTATTTAGATGTAATTTATCACTTTACCTGAAATTGTTGTTTCCCAGTGGATTTTGATGTTGAAACCATTCAGTGTAGCTGTGTTCCATACAAAGAAACCTTCGGACATGCAACTCTTATTGCCAGTGGGAGAGAGTTTTCAGTATTATAAAAGTCCTGTATAATTTCTCAGTTTGTGGTGGTGGTCTTGGTATTTGTGTGCTTCAGTAGTGTTCATCCAGCCACACTTTGTGTGGAAGTGGAATTCCCAGAAGAAATCAATAATGATCTGGATGTAAAAATTGCCCAGCTCATGTCAAATTTCTGTGTTGTACAACAGATTTTTTTGTGTTGAGTTCTCCTTGTCTCAGGTTCACTGTGGAACAGCCAGGGCATGTTCCAAAAAATGACCAGCAGAAAATAAAGAGCAGTTTACAGTCTACACAAGTTGTGTGGGATCCCACTCTGTTGTGCAGGTGATGCTTTGCATCACATCTTGAAGTGTTCCCAACTGCCCCTCCCGGGCCAGTCTGCTCCCAGTGATGGATTTTACTCTTTGGACTGTGCTCTCCAAAACACCAAGGTACAAAGAATGACTTTTCCAGTGAGAACTGCAGTTATTGTCCTCCCAGGTATTGGTTCATGAGCAGCAAACTTGCCTCTTCTGTGCTGATCTGGTCCCCTCTGTGAACACAAGCCAGCAGAATTTATGTCAGGCTGTGGCTGCACAGCTCCGTGCCAGCCCTGCCTCTGGGATGTGGGGAAAGGGTGAGCAGCTGGCCTGGCAGTGCTTAATGGGGTGAAAAACTGCTCATGGAGACCCCTTTGGGAATGGCCTTCTTGTGCAGTAAGGTGAGGGTCAGTCATGGGGGACAGGCCATTTCCTTAGGGGGCAGCAGCAGGGGAACGATGGCTGGCCACGAGGGGCTCTGAAGCATGGATGTGCTTTTTGGCTGTAAATCACAGTGCTCTCCACTAACTGTGTCCTGTGAGTGCAGCTCCAAGCACTTTGCAAGGTCTAAGGGAGTCCTGAGTATAAGCAAACATGGAAAAAACCCTCATTGTTGTTCTGCTGGCTTGAGTCCAGAGCTGTAGGAATACTCACACATGTGGACATAAATAACAACAACTCTGTTTACTTAATGGGTTTAGCCCCAAGTGGAACTGGCACCAAAGAGCACAAATCCCAGCATTTTCAATTGCAGTGCAGAATTGTGTCCTGTGCTGCACTGGCTGTTTTGTTGCTGAGTGTGTCCTGTCCGTGCTCAGCCTTTCTCCTGCCCCCAGCATCCCATCTCACACATCAGTGCTTTGTGCTGCAGCCTTACAATGCCAGGCAGCTCCCCGCACCTGGTTTGGATTTAGAGCTCGTTTGCACATGATGTCACACTTTCATTGTCAACCCAGTGTAGGTCAGGACAGTTCATCTTGGGAAGGTTTGCACTGAGCCTTCACATTGCTGCCGTTAATGCCTTCCCCACCTGATTTACATTTCAGATTTCAGGCATGATTTCTTCGAAATCACCGGGTATCTGTGATGAGCTGGGAGGTTGGTGCAGTGGCTGATCAGCCTGGGATAAAGGACTAGCAAATCATGGATCTGGCCAAGGAGAGTTAACAAGCCCTGGAAGCTCAGGGCAGTTGTTCCAGTCTGGTGCCCTTCAGGTGCCCATCTCACCGCTCCACAGACCAAAGTGAGACAGTGTTCCTGGGAGCCTCTTCTTTCTGCTCTCCCAGGTAGCTCCACTTGATAGTGGGATCTACATGCAGGGATGGAGAAAAGATTTGGAATGTGGTTATGATGGCACAGAACCTGTCAGGCTGCAGTTGAGGGCCTTGAAAAATCTCAGGCCTTATTCTCACCTCCGGTCACACTTGGCTGTTTCACTGTGCTTTGGGCTGAAAGTGGGGCTTTAGTGCAGCATTTCCCCAGCTGGGTTTGTGCATCTCATGGCTGTGAATCTCCTGTAGGAAGGGGTTAAGAAGCCTCTGTTTTATAGCTTCCTACTGGTCTGGCTTGGGGGACTCATGTTTAGTTTTTTGCTCCTGGTTTGGATAAACAACTTCCATCCTTGTTAAAGGGAATGATGAGTGAATGTGTGGGGTTTGTTCACCTCTCAGCTCACACTTCTACAATCCACTTCTCTTTCTCCAAATACAATAATCACTATTTGAGCCTTTGGGCCAAAGCAGAGGCAGAATCAGCTGCATGTTGATGGGTACAGAGACATCCTGGGCAGAAGCTGTGCTAAGGGGATCCCTGCTGACATGTGTGTGTGTGGCACTGGAGCAAACTTCTGGAATAACACCAACCACCTCCTCCCAGTCCATTTCAATTGCTGTTCACTGCGTGGTCACAGGAGGCTCCTCACCCTGAGCTCTGGGTAGGGGTGCAGGGGAATTTCCACTGTTGCTCCCTGACCAGGTGTTTACTGAGTCCTTCAGCACTTACAATTCAGAGGAGCAGGGAGCTTTGGTGAAATCACATGTGGTAGGTGAGGGGTGCAGATGGAAGGTCTGTCTGGAGGTGGCTTTGCTCAAACAGGGAGAGCTAAGGACACTAGAAAGGATCAGAGACTCAACACTCCCACAGTCCCTTCCTCCTCCCAGGTCCAGCAGGGGGTTATGGCCTTCCCTGCCCTTTTGATGTTGTAGATGTGTTTGAGTACAGGATCACTGCGCACATTTATCTCAACAGTAATGTGTGGAATTTATGCCCCCAAATTGCTTAATCTTCAGAGTGTTGGTTCTTTACCCCTCCTGGATGTGTGCTCTTCTTGGGAGCAGTGCAGCACAGTGAGGTCCTGCTTGCAGACAACAACTGGCCAGGCACAGGTGGAATGGAAAGGTGAAGAGCTAAGAGCCCTTTCCTTACATCAGTTGATATTTATTCATTAACCCTGTCCCATGAAATTGGCCTGCTTTGGATTTGGTGGGTGCAGACACCAGTGAAGTGCAAACAGAGCAATTCCCATGGCACTTTGGGGTTGCCAGCTGTTACCACAGCACTTCCCCAGGATCAGAAAGGGCTTGAGGTGGGGATGAGCAAGAACAGCCTCAGCTGTTACACAACCAGTGATACCATCAAGGGCAATGAGGCCTTGTGCACAAGTGATCACCAGATGGGATTAGGGAGAAAGGCCCATGTCTCAAGGGACACCATCCCACAACAAGGTACTCATCAGCGTGTCACTGCTGGATCCAGCTCAAAAACTGTTGTTGAAATGGTGCAGTTTTCCTTTCGGTATTTGCTGGCACAGTTTCTGTTGCTGTTTACAAGTTGCATCTTCTGGAATCATCTGAGCAAAGGGAACATTCGTCTGGTCCTTTTCCAAGGGGAGATTACTCTGATGATGGTGGGAGTCATCTCTTGGCCTGGGTAGCCAAAGATGCCTGTCTTGCTGTTCCTTAATCTCACAGTTCAGTTTGGTGAGTTGGAAGCCAAGGAATGACATTTCCTTAGGGAATGTAAAGCCTCAGGCTGAAACTGCATGGAAACCATAGACAGATTTTTTTTTTTTTCCACCCACAAATTCTGAAAGTCGATATTCCACCTTCTTCCAGCCCCTGAAGCCATTCTTCCAGGGCCTGTGCCTCGTATTTGCCGTGGCTTGTCTAAACAAGGCCATTCCCTTTGAGCAGAGGTGTCGCCACACATTCTCCAGCATGCTGCAAAGGGGGAAACATTTGGCTTTAGCATTTCCCTGCCACCCCATGCTCTCACTGCAGGGGTGGAAAACAAACACAAAGGTTTTAGGGGTCCCAGAGGAGGCCAAGCAAAATTCCTTGCTTTGAAATGAACATTAATGCTGAGAAATTAAGTTGTAATGCTGAGAATAAAGAAATTCCGTGTACACTCATGTTTTGATAGCTCAGCATTATCCATTAGGCTCCAGCATTTGGGATTCAGGGGACTGTGGAACAGTCTATTGAATGTTGATTTTGAGTGGTTTGTGGGTTTTGTGCACATTTTAGCCCCAGCTTTGACGTGCATGATTTGCCTCTCCTGGCTTCAAGGAGAGTTGGATCAGTCCTTTGAAGGTGTTTTCTTAAGGGACTTTTCCACTGTGAAAGTGAAGTGGAGCAGCCTTGGCTATATAAATCAATTTAGAAATGACTTATAAAGAGCTTTATTTGCTTTCTATTAAAATTCCTTGTCATCTGTCCACTCCCTCCAGCTTGCTGTTAAATGACCTCTTGGGAAGCTGAGGATTGAAGTCCCTTTCTGCCCTGCAAAGGGAACATGCTTGACTGAAAAGGTTGGAAAAAGCATGGTCCAGTGGATGTTACCTGGAAAAACACATTGAGTTGGTAATTTGGTGAATTTGAAAGCTCTTTGTTGTGCTGTTCCAGGGACTTTGAGTGATGATAAAGAGCATGAGCAGGTGAAGGTCAGTCCCCTTTACTGGTGGCATCCTGTGGCTCAGAAAGTGTTTAGGAGCCCAAATACCAGAGGTTTTCAGTGATGCTGGAATCTTCAGGATCCAGGCTCTTAATAAGGGCCAGGCTGGGCTCTGACACAACCAAGCTGGTTCTGGAGCAGCCACAGAACTGCTGTAGGTTGCCACAGCTGCAGGGAGGCCAAGGCTAAAGATCACCAAGGCACAGAAATTCCCCAGCCCTTCCATTCCCCAGGGAAGGGGAGGAAGGTGGCTGAGTGGAGAGGAGGAGTGAGCAAAGTGGGAAAGGATTTGTTGGGTTGTTTTTTGAAATTGTGTTGTTTTGCCAACACAAAGCAAAGTATCCATTCAAAAGCATGTGGCACCATCCCTGCTGTGCAGGGGTCTGTGGGTTGGAAGGGGCACACCAGCCCCTCTGCTCTGTCACCCTCTGTGTCTCAGCTGCCTGTGCCTCCCTGTGATTGTTGCCTGGTTTGCCCTCACCCCCCACGACGGTCACATTGTGGTGACCCATCCTGGAGCCTTGTCCTCCTCCTTCAAGGAAACCAGAGGAGAGCCCGAGGTCACAGCCTGTCACTCAGCCCCTTCTGAGCCAGCCATAAACACACGCCTGTCCCCAAGGGTCTGAAAAACCCACAGAGTGACTCAGTGGGTGGCAGACGCTCCCAGCACCAGCATGGCCCCTCCCAGGCTGCATCCCTGAAATGATTCCACCAGCATTAACACTGGGATTATTTAACCTCTGTCACTTCTCTGGGGACCAGACAAAGTTGGCCATCACAAGCCTCTGTGATGGGCACAGTGCATGGGCAGAGTAGCCATGGGGCTTTTGGTGCATCCCAGCAGCTCCTGCTGGTTTGGTCTCGACTGAGCTTCACTGAGCCAAATAAACTTTGGCAAGCAGCTGTAGGAGCTGCCTCCCACCCAGCCTTGGTGTGGGGACACGTATGGGGCTCAGGGACAGCTCTCCAGGAGGAGATCTTGGAGCAAAGCAAACCTTACTTGCAATTTCCTTTTCCATGTGGTGAGTGTTTGTTGCTGCCAACAGTGATAAGCAAAACTGAGCTTCACCTGAGGCAGTTTCAACAAATTTTTGACCTTTCCCACCCAGGCTGGTCTGGTTAAAGATTCATCTTTTCTGATTTAATTGACACCACAGAGACACCCAGGTTGCTGGAAGGATTTCTGAAATGATCCCGGAAAGCAGCGTCATTGTCAGGAGCTGCTGAGCAAGCAGAGTTTAACTGGGTGGCACAACTGTTTTTCCTTCTATTCTCTGCAAAACAAGGTGGAATCACAAGGAGTGAAGGGAGCCATGTGCTGAACCTGCATATCTATTTTTACTCCCCTGCTCCATAATGTTCCAAGAATAATTTTTTTAGTGCACAGCAGGGTAGGAAAAAACTCGTGCCGATGGCATCTCTGCTATCCCCATTGTGCTGAGAGGAAAGAGGCAGCTGCTTTGCTGACCTGTCACTTCCATGAACCCACATTCCAGGTACAGAGGCCATTTGCTCATCAGGGTTTGTTTGACGAAATGGCCACCAGGGTTATATTTAGATCCTGCCTGTCCTGCCAAGTTCTCTTAAATTCTTTTAAGTTGAATGAAGTTGGAGGGGTTAGGAGAGGATCAACTTGAAAAATAGAGCTGCTAATCTGCCGGTGCCTCTGGGAGAGCCTGTGGGATGCCCCGTCACCCCTGGGGCTTTGAGCATCCTCGGGCATCCCGCTGGGAGGGGGAAGCAGCTGGTGCCCCCACGCCAGCCTGGGGCTGTGGCCACTGCTGGGGTGCCAAGGGATTGAGTGATGGGGGAAGGTTGGGAGGAATATTTATAGCTTGTCTCAGTGCTGGGCCTGGGGCGATCACCATCCCGAGGATGTGAAGGGCACAAGTGTTCGGGGCAGCTCCTCAAGGACAGCAGGATGCAAGGGATCAGGAACACAAATGTCCTGATGGTGAGGGCAAGGGCTCTGCAGTGCCATCTCTTGCTGGGGAGAGCCCCCATCCCCTCCACCATTGAAAGCAGAGTAGGAGAGAGCACCCGGGGCTGGGAGGACAGCTAATACCCAGGGATGCCCAGTGGGTGACCCCAGGCCACACCAAAGCTATCCCTTGGCTTGGGCTGGGATTGCCAGGCACCCATAGAGCTCTCTGCTCCTGGCTGGCACCACAGTCACGCACTCACCACCTGCCCTCTTCTTTATCCAAGCTGTTCTTGAGGATTGCACGGTTTCTCTTGGATTGTGCTCCTTTGGTTATGCTGGACAACCTCACCAAAACAAAGGGTTTGAGGTAGGAAAACATTTCCCTAGCCCCCAGCACCATCACAGTGGGAAAGGCCCAGAGCAGCCCCAGCCCTGCAGCCAGGCCCTCATCCACCCTGGGCATCTGCTCCCTTCCCCGGGAGATTTTAGGAAGTGACCAACAGGGACTGGATTTGATGTTAGTTCTTGTGTCTGCTTTGTCTCAGTAATGTTTTTCTCTTTCTGAAAACATTCAGAATATTTTTCTCTTTTCCTTGGATAGAACAGATGATCTCCTTCAGAATTCAAGTATCTGCTTGATACAGTTGTGTTTTTTGGTTGGTTTTCTTTTACAATCACTTGTCAGTTCCAAAATCTGACTCCAGAGTCCCAGGGTAAGCAGGAGAACTGTGCCACATTGCCAGTTTTCACCACTTCAGTAGGAATGAAAAGATTTAACAATGCTTGATCATCGTACAGAGACTGTCTGCTTTAAGGTTGTGCCAGCAGCCAGAATTTAATCTTTTAAAACAAAAAATCCTTTTACTTCTCCTGATTGTAGGGCGGATCTGGGACATGTAAGAGCACAGCCAAGGTGTACTCAATCTATTGTTGTGAAAAATCTTGTGGTGCTCAGCGCTGGCTCAGGAGCCGAGCTTGGAGCTGGCTCAGGGGGTTGGATGCTTGGATTTGGTGAGGTCTTTCAGCTTCCTTTTCATATGAGATGTGAATGATGAGCCAGTGAGGGCATGAGAGGGACATGGTCTCAGCCTACTGTGCAGGGAATTAGAGCAGGTCCTTTCCTAGAGAAGGGAGCACATTCCTGGGCAGAGCTCAGCACCCCCTCCTGCTGCTTGCAGGGAGCTCTGTGTGTGTCCTCTGACAGAGGAGATACCAAGGCTGTTTCCCCATGGTGGTGCCAGGGGATTTTGGAGGGTTTTATAGGGAAGATGAAGACCAGGTGACTCTCCAGAGGCTGGTTCTGCAGCACATGTGCCCTCAGCAGCCACCGCCTGCCAACCACGAGGTTTTGTTCCTCGAACTTGACCTTGTTTGCTGCACGGGGATTATTTGACTCTCCAGTGATCCATGCCTTGTTTGCTTTGTATTTTGGCCAGCTCTGCTGGCAACTTTTCTTTCCTCCCAAGGGAATGGGTACAGGAGACATTTGGCTGACAAAATTCCCCATCTGTCCTTGTGTGCCAGGCACCTGTCTGCCCCAAGATTCCCTTGGAGTACACACGTCTGGAGCCACGGCTTTGTTCTTTGGAGATGTCTGGCTTTGATTTCAGCTCAAATTCCTCCCTTCCTCCTCCTCCTCAGGCTGCCAGGCCCAGCACTGGGACTGGTGGGTCTGGGACCCCATGGCAGATATTTCTGAGCTGTCAAAATCCACACCACACTGTGGGTCCTGTTGCCTTTGCTGCTTTCTGAAGTGAAATTTATTGATATCTGTGTGCACCAATGGGCCATGTCAATGTTCCCTTGCCATGGAGGTGTAGCACCTGCTAGAGTGGGCACACAGTCCCCTTGAGTTTGGCCATGGTCACTCTCCATCCAGGGAAAGGTAGGTTGCCACACTGTGGCACACACACCTTGCTTTTCTCCAGCCTGCAGGTAGCCCAGTCTTTTTGTAAACTCCGATATTGCTAAAAATGTGGGTAAAATGTTCTTTTTATCTTTTTCCTTTTTTCCCCCTTTAAATCCTTATCATTTGGTCAGCTTCCTGTGATGTTTTCAGAGTTACTTGTCTGTGCACTTTTCCACTTGGAAAAGTGGAATTGAGATGCAAGCTGAGCCATAGCAGACCTTTTTAAGATCTGCTTGGTGGTGGGTAGAGTCCTCTGCCATTCTGCTTGCACCCCAGGATTCAGGGAAGTGTTACCCAGAAAACGTTACCTTTTTGAGAGGTTTGGCTTCAAACTTGCATCAAAACATTTCAAACCCAGAAGCAAAAATTTCTCAAATATCCCAGGGAACTGAAATCTATGGGAAATGATGGAAGTTTATCTTGAACCAGTGCAGTATCAGTCAGATATTGCTGCTCCTTCAATTCCAAGAGTAGCTGGGACTGTTGCTGGAACAGTGAGACCAGGCTGTCCTTGATATGTCTGCTTTGCTCAAAATTCCTTAGTTGTCTACACTGGTTCTTTGTCATGAATTATTTTAAGGGATTCCCAGTGAATTTCATAGAAATTGCCACTTCATTAGTTAAAATACAACTACATAATGAGCTCTCATAAGGTTGCCTCAGGTAAAACCACTGCTGCAGTTTGCTTGTCTGAGCCAATGCCTCTGCAAGAAGTACCTCAGTTTACATTTCACTTTTAGTAAATTATATTTCTATCAGCCAATATTGTGAGGCCAAGAGCACCAATTGCATAAGTGTCTGCTCATAGCACGAGTGAGTCGTGCTGGGAAATGGGATTTCAAGAATGACTTTGAGGCACTTTTCAGTCTTTGCTAAGCATGACTAAAGTTGTTCTCTGCCTATTTCATCCTGACGCGGCTCATGCAGAGCACAGCTCGTATCACCCAATTGTTTGGGTTGGAAGGGGCGTTAAAGCTTATCTCATTCCAACCCTCTGCCATGGGCAGGAACCCTTCCACTAGACCAGGTTGCTCCAAACCCCCTCCAAACTGGCCTGGAACACTCCCAGGGATGAGGCATCTACAGCTTCTCTGGGCAGTCTGTGTCAGTGTCTCACCACTCCCATGGTCAAGAATTTCTTCCCAATATCTATTCTGAGTCTCGCCTCTTTTGTTTCAAACCATTCCCTCTTGTGCTATCACTATCTGCCCATGAAAAAGTTGGTCTCCTCTATCGTCTGAGCTTGGCCAATTCTGCCCCTTGGCCTGGCATGGGAGGTTGGGCACTGAAACCCTTGGAAACCCACACACCTACACCCCTTTGTACATCCAGGATGGAGTATGGCTGTGCCTTTATACTCCCATGGGTAACACAGGAGTGAGAGTTGGTCTCCCTCTCACAGGGTCCCTTTGCTGGAAGGAGGGTGGGTTCTTGGTCTGGAGCAGCCATCAGAGCACTGGGAAGTGACCCCCTCTTCAAAGTCCTCCTGCATGGAGGATGGGGAACATTCAACACTGAGAAACACTGCAAATGCTACTGAATGCTGCCAGGGCTTTGGTGGGGTGGTTCTGCTGCTACTTCAATGGAATCATTAGCTTTGGCTTAAAAATGCACGTCCCTACCTCTGTATCTCCTGGTTCAAACACCAGTCTCTGAACTGTCCACCCAGAAAAAATCTGGTCTGTTCTTCGGTGCTCTTGCCTTGTCCAGCTGTGAGCAGCAGCACATCCCACGGATCCTGCTGGGGCATAAAGGCTGGGGTTTGCTTTTATGCCAGGTCAGGCACATTTGCCATGTAACCTTTACAGGGGAATAGCTCCCCTGGAATCGCTGAATTTGCTAATACGTGAGGCCTTTGTACATAGGTGATGTGGTGAGGTTGGTGCCCTGTGACTGCCTTGTTCAGCGCAATAAAAACATATTGGGTTCTTAAGATGTTGACCAATGGGTTTGGGAAACAGATGATTGATTCCCACAGCTGAGAAACAGGGATTGTAATATATTTTGCCAGAGGAGACCAGTTTGACGGATGAGTTCATTTAAGGATTATGCTATAGATAGAGCTGTTGACAGAATGAATTTGTTTTTATTTTTCATCAGTAGGTATAACACAAAGCAGAACTAATTGAAAGTAGTTTCCTTGTGGCATCTGGTTGTGTTTCTTGCTTTAAGTCTTTCACACACTGTAAAATTACACCAAGGGCTTTTCTTCACTTCCATTTGCTTTCCAAGTTTTCCATCACTGTTACACGTGGATTCCCAGTGTGTCAGACACGTTAGGAAGTTGCAGACTGCACAAGAAATAGAGCTGGGCCATCATTCATTATTGCACTAATGTTCTGGTGCACATCACAAATCCTCACTGGGGTGTTCTCACCTTAGGGCTGATGGCAAAGCTGAAACATGAACGCCCTCACAGATATTTCTGATGGCGTTTTAAACTGTGACCTGTGCTAAATATGATTCCTATGCAGAGTGATCTTGTTCTGAGTAAGGCCCAAACCTGGAAGGTGATTATGCTTACCCAAGGAGATGTTCTGAGGTTGAAGGAAGGTGTTGACTTAAGTTCTGGAAACAGCTTTTCCAATCAGCCAGAGAGAACAAATCCCAGAGTTTCTTCAGGGATTTGGCTCACTGCGTTCATTGCTCTCTTGGTTGGACTGTTATCGCCTCCTGGCTCAGGTTGGGTGATGGCAGCAGGGGCTCAGCTTCCCAAGTGCTTCCTTTGGCTGTTTGTGGTTATGTCTGTGCTGAGATCATGCAGGCTGTCAGGGTAAAAAACTGGGCTCTGTGGTTCAAACCCGTCCTACAGATTTGATCTGTGGGTTTTGGCTTGGTTTTTTTTTTTCTCTCTTTCTTTTCCAGTTGTGGTCAAATAAGAGTTTTCCAGAACTGACTCACAGGGGGCCAAAGAACAGGAATGCAGCGAGCACAGCGGCGCCTGCCAAACCGACAGACTCACCATCGCGAGGGAGAAAACACCCCCAGGTCTCTGCCACTGAGGCCAATACCTGAGGAGAAGAGCCCATGTGATCTCAGGATTACATTGCAGGCTAAATCTGAGCCTCCACTTGGCCTCAGACCTGAACTTTAAGCCCCAGCCAAAACATAATCTGAATCTGAGCACTGGCTATTGGTCTGTCTCATCTCCTGCTCCTCATATGTGCAGTCATTCAACAGAAGCTGAAATGTGTTTTCTCTGCCAAGAGCTGTTGGTTTCCAAACAACTACATCAGTGTGGTGAGTGATGGAGTTTCCATCAACTGCTGTAGGCCAAATGCAGTCATCTGAATTGAGGTCTTGGCAGGTTTAGAAACTTGGAGTTGTCAATGATTTTTATAAGAAATGGTACTTAATTGCAGTTTCTCATCCTGTGCTTTAGTTCTGTGAAAGCTCTTGGAATTGGAGATGAATGGGGGCTTTTTTATCTCTTAGCTAGTGAGATTTTTCTGTTCTTTAATTGACCTTTGAAATAATTTAGTCTGGCTTGGATCTGGGTTAAATATAGCTGGTTATTTTCACTCTGAGTATGTAATGCATGAAAGAACCTAGGTATCCTTTGAATGTGTTTTGACAAGTGCCCTGTCTGTGTGCAGGTATGTATTTATAAACATTTGTGCTGCATGCACTAAAATGACACTTCCAAAAGCAACTACTTTCTCTCCTGTAGCAAAACATTTGTCCCAAATTTAGTGTTAGCTTTCCAAAAAATGGGCAGTTCAAAGAGAGTACGACACTTGGAGAGAAGTGAGCAAGGTAGGGATGTGGATTGAGCCCTCAGTAGTTAAGAAGTAAACATGGAGCTGTTATCCACTTTATCCCATAAAACCAGGACTAAAGCACCTGTCTGACAGCAAAGTCAAAGGCAGCAAAGGAAATATCATAGAATCATAGATACATCCTGGGTTAGGACAGGCCCCCAAGGATCATGGAATCCAGCTCCTGACCCTGCATGGGACACCCCAAGAATCGCACCATGGGCCTGAGAGTGTTGTCCAAACACTTCCTGAGCTCTGTCAGGCTGGTGCTGTGACCACTTCCCTGGGGAGCCTGTCCAATGCCCAGCCATCCTCTGGGTGAAGAACTTTTCCTATGATCCAACCTAAACCTCCCCTGACACAGCTCCAGCCATTTCCTTGGGTCCTGACACAGGTCACCAGAGAGATCAGTACCTGCCCTACTGCTTTCCTATCTAAGAGGTTTCATGGCACCACAGAAGACCTCACTAGAGATGTTGTGGTGGCTAAAGCTTTCCAAGAACAGGATTACACAGGCTCCTGGAAAACAGCACAAACAGTGCCTGTTCACTGCAGAAGCCATTTGGGTACAGCACCTGTCTTTGAAAGACCCTAAATTAATGTGGGCTGGGTGAGTGGGAGAGCTGCTCTTCTCTTTCTGATACTTGTTTCCAAAGCCTTTATTACTGTGTCCTGTTAGACATGAGATGCTGAGCTCCTGTTCTTATTAAAGATGATAATTCTTATCTCCCTAATTTATATAAGTCAATGAATTCTAAGGAGCTACTACTGGCAGAACAGAAGCAACATCCCAACAGTTTTCTTGTTGCCAATCCCTTGACTGAGGCTGATTTCAATTCAAAAAAGAAACAGAGAAAAAAAAAAAGGAAGAATAAATTCAAAGTATTTGGCAGCACTTTCCTCTGTGTTTCACAGATACAAAATCCAGGGACACCTTGCACTAGATCAGGTTGCTGAGAGCCTGACCCAGCCTGGCCTTGAACACTTCCAGGGATGGGGATCAATAACCTTTTGAGCATTAAAATGAGGGGAGTAGTTACTGGGTTAGCAGGGTGTTAAAATAAAACCTGAGTTTAGCTTGTGAGACTCAAGGCTCAGTCACACTTGTACAGGTTTGTAGTTCATAGGAATGGGCCAGATTCCTGTAAGCTGTTGAATCTGTCCCTGGTTTTAACCATTTCTGATGTTTTAGGAGCCACCAGGAAACCACCTGTGCAGCAGCACATCAATACTTACCAATGCACATTTGCATACTGTGTAAATGCAATTATTTGGAACCAATTCTTCCCTTGTGGATCTCTCCCTAGAGAGAAAAAACACCCAGCTGTTGAATCTGACACAAAAACAGGAAACCTGTCCATGGAAACTGAGTCCTACATAGAGGAGGAATCCTCTGTTTCCTCTGAAAGAGCCAATAGATTTGAGTGGTGGCAGTGCCAGGACAGAGAAGATACCTAGCACAGGAACTGGTCCTTGAGAGCTGGCCCACCCATCTCCTTGAGCAGGGAAAGTGCTTGAGACTCTGAGCAGGATCAGGCTGAATGGAATTTCACATACCCACATTCTTCCTTCCTGCCTTTCCCCTGCCAGTCATCACTTCTCGTCTCATGTTTGATACAGGGAACAAGGTCCAATCTTTGTTTGAGGATAATGCCCGAAGCCGCAGCCTCCCTGAGGAGCTGGCTCTGCTTCATCACTGCCCTGCTGTTCATGTAGCCATTTATACCCAGATTCATTTGCAACGTGCACGTGTCTCAGGTAAGTATAAATGAGTGTCTGGAGTAGACCAGCTCTGCTCTGCTTCCTACTGCCTGCTTTTCTCCAGATTGAAAGACTTGGAAGGCATTGCTCCATGGGATTTCTACTGCTCTTACCTTTTCCCTTGCCATCACGGTGGGACAGTGCAAAAAGATCAACCCAAGTCCAGAAAATGTGGCTGTGGCAGTGGGAGTGAAGATGGGAGCATGACATGCATTTTTGGGAGGGAAAAGGTAAAAATGACCCATTCTCAGAGGGTAAAACAACCTCCGGCCCTCTGTCCTGACATCTATGATCTGAGTCATCAAATTCCCTTCTGCTGTAGCTGCTGCCACTTTTCTGGGAGTGGAAAGCCCTGCTAGCTCAGACCTACCAGTGCCACTTGGCAGCTGTGATAATTTACAGCAGAAAAGACTCATCTGCAACCTGTCAAGGCACGATCTCCAACGTCATTTTAAATACTTCTGCTCCTCCAGATGATTTACTGCTCAAACACAAGGTAGTCATTTTATCTCTCTTCTCTTCCCCCTTGGCCCACAACAGACTGGATCCCCCTTCCAGGGTGCTGTGGACAGAGGGAGATCAAAGCTGCTCCATTTTTCACAAGCCTTCCTGAGCGGTTCTGCTAGGAGGTGACCACGTAGCTGATGGCCGTGTCCATTTTGCTGGCACCTCCAGCATTTTATGCTGTGTCTGAGTCTCAGCAGGCTCCCCATGCCTGCTAATGGCTTTGCAGCCCAGCCAATCAATTGGTTATTTATGGCAGGCACGTCTCAAAACTGTCGGGTCAAGTTTTCCTACCCTGATGTATTTTGTTCAGAGGAACACATAAATCCTCTCCTGCCATTTGCAGCTTAAACCTCCTGAGTGTGAAGCCAGCAGGTTAAAGTTTCCAGCAATAGTAGCAAACTGTATTTTAAAGGGTTGTTCTCCTGACTGTTAGGGGCTTGGGCACTTTGTCTGAGTCATGAATCAGTTCACACTGCAAGATTTATAGGCATTAAACTCTCTCTTCAGTGTCCTTTGGCTCTGGAGTTTGGAGTCATAACCAAGGAAATTGAGAGTTCTCTGCTGTTCCAGTGCTTTTCTGTTTAAGGTGCTCTTCTGAAGGGTTATGAGGATGTCTTCATTAGGTGCCCTGAAGTGAGATACAGAATTCCTGCACTTTCAGAGTCTGGTGCTACTGCACCAAAATTCATAAACTCATGAATAGGAGGATGATGGGCTTCTGTAAAGTGAACTCTGGATTTCGTTATTAAGCCTCTAAAGGCCATAATGCTCCCATTACTTGGAGCTCTGTAAATCTTGGTGCCAGAGCAATATGAGTCAAAGTCAACCAGAAGATTTCCCAGTCTTCAAGACTTTCCAATCTCAAAGACTTCCCAATTTTGAAGGTTTAAACACCAGCCATCAAAGCACAACTATCTATAGCAGCAGCTACTATGGATGAAGGGCATCTCAGTCAACCAGAAAGCGCGGGGCAATTCCTGGACACACTCTTTAAGTGGATGGGACAGGATCATAGTCAACTTTCTGTTCAGCCTGTATTGGTACCTTTTCAATACATCTGCATGTTAAGAAGTGAAAAAAATGGCTACTGTAAGATGAAATGAGGGAAATTATAATAAATCCAGTTTCTGAAGCCATGAACACTGTGCTACATTTCAGTGATTTGGAAAATAATTTGCTTACAGAGGGAAACTAACTGTTAATGACACAAAGAGGAGGTTTTGTCTGGTCTCATGGCAGAAAATAATTTTCCCTTTCAGGATGTAAGCAGCCTTGGAACTGGTAACATACTGCAAGCACACCTTCAGATTTCAACATTTCTACAATTTGGAAAATATTACCTTACAAATCAAAGCTCCTCATGTGGCCTTGCCCACAACACTTAGAATTAAATCTAATTCAACAAATTTGGACTGATCCATAAAATTGCATGTAGATAAAGCAAGGGGTTCCTCTCTCTCTCTGTGGCTGGGATTCTGTGCAAGACAATATGGGACTCATCTTCCTTTTCCCTCAGAAGAACATTGCTGCTGAACACTGATGAGCCTGTTGTAAAAGGACAAACATGAACATGAATCCAACCTTGAATGGAGGAGGAGGAGCCCTGACTTCTCTGAGCTACCTTAAAATATACTGAATTTGTGTGGGCTACCAGTTGCCACATGATGGTCTTATGTGTGTTCATTTAGGTCCATGCCTGGGAATGATGAAATCCCGTGTCCTTCTTGGCATTGATAATGACTTCTGCTGACAAGAAGAACAATTTCCACCCAAGATGACTCAATATTTGCAAGGTTTTGTGGCATTTCTCTGTTTACAAATGGAGACCACTTAAGCTCAGCAAAATTTTAATGCATGGGCATTTGTGAGCACAAACAAAAACTAATAAGAAGATTTAAACATCAAAGTGTTAACCCTTGAGTGACCTCTGAAACAGCTGCACAGGGAATGTGAGGCTTAAAAAAACCTCTTTTTGTGGCACTTTGGTGGGTGATTTGAGGAGTATTTTCAAAGATGAACAGGCCCTTGTCACAGGGTGGCAATGCACAGTGCATGCACTCATTTGTAAGTCCTTGGTGGAAGCCAAGGCAGGCACGTGGGGAGGCTGTGGAAAACAGAGGTGCCTTGGCTGTGCTGTTATCAGCCCCATGGCTGCGCAGGGAATGGCGCTGTGTGTGGTGGAAGTTTTTAGAACTATTTTCATCAACATGATTAAATACTTATTACATGAGTCAGCCATACGGGCTTCATTAAACCAGTGAACTCAGAGGAGCCTCCTCATCTGTTTATGAAACCCATCTGGACTCATGGATGGCTCAGGAGAAGGAGGATGAATGCAGCTCAGTGTGACAGAAGCCCGTTCCCCTCCCAGGAGCCTGACTGCACCAACACACACCGCACTCCTCGCCCCACACTCAGGGAAAAGGGCTTTTATTTTTCTTTCTGCACATTCCTGGGCAAAGAACCAAGGCCTGCCATGACTTTGACAGTGAGACTTTAAATATACCCTGTCGGGATGTGATGCAGGCACCTTTTTCTGGTGGCAGGATATAACACAGCTTTAAAGAAAAAAAAATAGATGCAAGCTTTTGCACTAGAGGGAAGTTTACCTTGAAAGGAAAGGCTTAATGAACTTTAACCAGCCTTCCAAGATCTTTATTTGTTGCCCCTTTGTCAAATTAAATTCACACTGTGCTAGGCAGGTTAAGTACTGCAAGTTGATGTCATGTGCTAAGTGCCAAAGTAGGCTTTAATTGGCTGTTTAAATGAGAAAAGGGGTCCTGCTGTGCAGCACATGCATGTACACACACGAGCTCAGCTGCTCTAAACAAGGCACCAGATTTTTCTTGAACCAGCTGGAAAGGTTTTGCTCCATGTCATCTCGAGCCTCTTCTCTACCAGGACAAATAACTGAAGGAAAAGTTGCACAAAGGTCCCTAAGCTCTGTCCCCAGGGTTATAGGTGACACAAAGTGTCCATGGCTGATGTGCTTCAAGGTAAGCTGGATGCAATGCTCCTTCCAGCAATGTTGGCCTATGGAATTACTCAGGGCTGGCTCTTCCTGAGCAGCATTCCTGAGGAATGCCTGCTGATTAACCTGGCAGGGTCTTAATAAAGATTTTTTGTATTGGTCACAGCTCAGTTTCATCGATCACAAATTAGTCACAGATGTCAACAAGAGCAGCCAGAACAGTAGAGGCCCATATGGACACTAGCAGGTCACCTGTCCTGCAGAAGGATTTTCATCTTAAAAACACTTTACAGCAGCAGCAGTGGTGACTGCAGAGTTAAGGTTACAGAAAATGGGGGGTCCTTTACCTTCCTCATGGGAAGCTCTGGCCTCCCAGGAGGAGCAGTTAGTCACACATGGAGAAATCCTGCTGGCATTGCTTGCGTGGGATTGTCCAAGGCAACCACTTGCATGACTAACAGCTCTACCCCTTTGTGGGAGGGATGAAAAATGAAGTGGCGGTGGCGTTCTGTACTCCTGCGGCCCAGACGGAACGAGGGTGAAAGTGCTGCTGGAACTTGCTAAATTTGAACAGTTGTTTTCTGTTAACACATGGCCTTAAAAATGTGATTTGAGAAGCTTGTTAGAGAGTTAGTGTTAACATCTAGTCCTAGCGCAATTGGGCCCAGCTGGGCGACAAGCCTCTGGAGCATCCCGCTCTCCCCATCCAGCTGCATCCTCCTGTCCCACTCACCAGCCTTTGCTTGATCTGCCATGGTGGCAAGCTCCAGTGCTGTCTGGGAGCACCCTCCCTGCTCATCCTGATGGGATGAGCAGCTGAGCCCTCAGCTTGCTTTCCACAAGGTCTGGGACTGGGGAGCACTGGCACTTGAGCACCCTTGGCTGCTGCTCTGCTGCTCTCCTGGGCAGCGATGCTGGTGGCGCTTGGGTGACTTTGCAGCAGCATCGTGAACCACACATCTCTTCCTCCTCCTCCTCCTTTGTTAAGCATGCAAAAAGCAATTTTCCACTGATAGAATGCCTTGCAGGTAGATCTGTCCTGCTCCCTTCCTCTCTCTCCTCTCCTTCCCTTGCAGCCCTTCTCTGGTCTCCTCCCAACCACTCACATGTCCCCATCCCTGAGTTTACCTTCTTCCTCTCTCTTTCCTACTCCTTCCCCCATTAAGCTGGACACTTTGGGGAACTCCTGTCTCCTCTCTGCAGCTTGCAGCTGATTTTATCTGCCCCCCAGGGATGGTTTTCCTAGGGCAGCAGCCAGCGCGGAGGTGCGGAGGCTTCCGGCACTCGCACTACCCTGCATTCCAGCATTAAAGATAATGGACACAATGGAAAATCAATGGAGAATATGTAACTTTATCCCATTCATAGCTTCATATTGCATTACACCGTGGCCCTCAGATACATAAAAGTGATATATGGCTGAACTTGGCAGCAGAAAAGAACACAGGAAACAAATATCTTTGGTAAGAATCACAGTCTAGGGATAACTTATACAGCAAATAGGCCTGAATATCTTCTGTTTTTCATGAAATTTTGCTTTGTAATTACTTTCCAGTAATATGCCAGAGTGTAAAAAATAAATCAAGGCTTTGTGCATATTACAGATTTCCCCTGAGTGAGATAAGAGAGAGAAAGAAAATGTCTGCTTGACTTTCCAACCTCAGCCATATGCCAAATCTGTCAGAAATACTGCTTTTTTCTATTATATCAGTGGAGGAAATTATAGCTGCTGTTATCTGCCCTTTGGTCAGGAGCAAATTCTGCACCTTGGCTAATGTGCCTTTGTGGTGCAGCCACCTGCACTTTTTTGGGGAGTTCATCTAATTACGAGGTAGATGAGTCAGGCTGCATTTCCTATGGGCTGTCTACAAACATAGGAAGTTATTAATACTGATTAGCTGAAAAAGTCCAGGTCTTCTCCATGACGTTTCCTGGCTAATATTAGACACACCTTCAGTGCTTGAAGGTGTGATGGCTGATAAGAACCAGTAGTGCGGCCACCGAGGTTTTATGGCCGTGGGTGCAGCAGGGCTCAGATTGTCCCAAGAGGGTTTTTTTCTTACACCTTTGAATGCATTCAAGCAGACAGGCTGGAATGAGAATAGGAAACTAAAAGCAGAGGGTACAGTCCTGAATAAAGTGATGTGCAAGTCTCTTAGGAAATGATGAGGGAGTGGCATGATGCTGCCTTGTCTTGGTGCCTGGCAGCAGAAGAAAGTTATTGGGAAATGTTCCTTTCACTAGAAAGAAATATGTCCCCAAAGGAGAGCAGAAAGTGCCTAGGAGATGTTTTTGTAAGACTTGAACTCCTTGTTTTGGAAGAAGATTAAAAGAAACTTGACTATTTAATGAGAATTAAGCAGCTGTAGCCAAGCTCAGGCACAACAGAGACCTGCTGGGGCAGAGGTCCCTGCACAACCCCTGGGATAACCAGGGTTTGGCAACAGAGAGGTGGCCATGTGGCACTGAATAAAGAGATGCTGCAAGGTCTATTTTCAGCTCTTCCATCAACCTGCAAATCCCTGCTGGGCTGTTTGCTGACCCCTCTTTCACCCTGTGCAACCCACCCGGGCCAGGGGCTGGTGGTGGAGTCCCAGCTTCACACTGGGCTTGTGGGGGCTCCCCAACACTCCCACACTAACCTAAGCCGTGCTCCTTGTCATCATCCCATGTGAAGAGATGGAAAAAGGCATATCCTATGGCCCAGTGGGTGGAGGGACAGGACTGTGGTGGTGATGGGAAGCTCAGCTCATGCCTGTCCCTCTCTGAGCAGTGACTGTGGCTCAGAGACACCTGGCCTAGCTCTGAGAGGCAGCAAAGGGGTGGAAATAACGAGGTAGCACAGCTGGCCCCACTGCTGACAATGGAGAATGGTGTCACATGGAAGATTTTCAGATGATAAACCAGAAGGCAGAAAATGGGACAGATGAGTAGAGTTATGGAGATTTATCCAAGTCGTGCAAAGGGGAATACAGAATGCAGCCAGAAAGTTCTTGAGTTATAAGTTATTATACCTTACAAAATAGGTGAAATAATAAAGTGCCAGCAACCAGGACTGAGAGCCAAAAGAACAGAGATTAAATGCTTTAAACATTCACAAAACAAATCTTGTATCACAGATGTCCTGCTGTTTTATCTCTTGATTTATTTCACTTTTATAAGCCACAGAAAAATGGTACGTGATGGTTTTTCCTTTTCAGTTCCCACTGCTGAGTTTACAAAGCCTGCCAAGTGTGGAGAACTTCACAGAAATCAAGAAGAAAAAGCTTCCTGGCTGGCTGGATTTTCCATTTCTTTCTCAGCTGTACCGCAGTGGCTCCTCTAATTTATTCTGCAACCAGAGGGGACAACTGGGCACAGCATGGGCACATGGGATGGGAGAGAGTATCTGGCACACAGCACCATAGCTGCTCTGGAATCTAAGGAAAATTGATTTTGGGTGGAAGGATTGTGTTCTCCCTGCTTCCTGGGTAAAGGAGGAATGTGTTTGCTGAGGACCATGGCATTGCATGGGCATAATGGTGAAAAGGGGAGAAGCAGGCTGCAAAAACCTATCCCCACAAGGTCCCTTGGGTTTATATTCTTAGTCAGAATACATCATACCAACAGGAAATTATGCTTCCTTTCTCACTTTCCTGGGTTTGATTTCAGCTCCTCTTGTGTAGCCGAGCTAGTACAGGTAAAGTTATTTTACAGAATAAAGTCAGTGCATCTCCAAATAATTAAACTAATGTTTATGACATTATCCCCTGTAAAAGGGATAAGTGTTATTCCCATTTTACAGGTGTGAAAACCAAGACAATTTGGCCATGGTGTTGAAAGGAAATTATGTTGAGTTTGTGGCATTGAATTCATGTAACTCATCCCACTCCTTGCCTGTGGATCAGAGTTCATGCAGTCATGCTCTATAAATATCTGCCAGCAAGTATATGTGGGATATAAAAAGCCTACCCTTCCCTCAAACTTTGATTCAATCTAAATGTATCCTTCTCATACCTGATTTTACTATATTTGGGCTAAAAGCCCATAAATTGAGTCACACACAGAAACTTTGGGGAGAAGATTGCCAGAAATAGGGCTTCTGCTGTTGGAGGCTGCTGCCCAGCCCTAACCTGTGCTTTTCATGTCTCAGTTGCAGATGACATGGAAAATCTGAGCTGCTTGGCCAGAAGCTTATCCTGGATTCAGATTGTCATGTTCCCTCAAACAGTATGTACAATTACTGCACTACTTTGCAATACAGAAAAGCAAGATCCAGGAGCTGGGCTTTGATGGTCCTTGTGGATCCCTTCCAACTCAGGGTATCCTACGGTTCTACAAAGATATTCCCATATCTGATTGATGGAACTGGAATGGATCTGATTTACAAAGTAAAATGACATGTACAGAAGTGGGCAAAAAAGGGGGGTTGGGGGTTGGAATCAGGAAGAAGCAACTGGAATCAGTAAGAAGCAACTTTTAGGGAATCATTAAAAAACAGAAGATAGAATTTCTTCCTCATTGAATTGTTTTTGCCCAGGAACATTCTAGTCCTAAAGCAAATCCAGAAACTGTTGTGAGTTTGTGACATATGACTTGTATCTTGAGAGTTTACAGCAGATTGCAACAGACTGAGAAGACATTTAGGCAGCTGAAGCCACATCCACTAAGTTGTGTTTCACAGGGAAAAATACCCTGCCTGGTGGGAATGTTGTGCTGTTGGGTGGCAGGATGCATTATTATCATTATTATTAGAAATGGCAAGGATCTATGTGGCCTTTGTGCCTGAAATAAAAAATTTGCAGCTTGCATCTTATGGGCTGGGCACTCCTTTGTTTGCTCCCTTTTGTAGTGCCTGGGTTTCTGCGTGTGCATATTTCTGCTAATGCAAAAATAGAGCCTCTTTTATTGCAACATTTCACAGAATTTTTCCAGTTTAAATGAGCCAGTTTCCAAATCAAAAGGATAAACCCTGATGAAAAGTTGGCTTCTAAATGTGAGATTGTTCATTGTCCGCATTCCGTTGGCTTTTAAAGGAATAGAAAAGTATTTCTATAATGAAGAGAACTCATATTTTAAGGGGGTTGTAACCAATCTCTAGTAAATGGTAAAAAATTGTTTCAAATTGAGGAGGGTATTTTTTTTCACCCCTTTTCCACCATTTCTGGTTGCCTTATTCTTGCAGAATGAAATCGAAGACCTCCAGTGGGTAGGATGGAAATGCTCAGGAGTGAAAAACATCTTTGATTTCCAAACTTCTGCTCATCTTTGAGGAGCTGCCCGGTCCCGTGTCAGTGGTGACTTTACAAACGTGAGGGGCACCTTGCTGATCTTCTGGAGGCAGAGCCATTGCTTACACACTGATGGGTCTTGTGGGCACAGCCATCTCCCATCTCCCAGCCCTGCCTGCCCAGGGTGATGTTCCTGCTGTCACTGCACAGCCACAGGGTCTGTCCTGTCCCATGAACCAGCACCAAAACCCTGCTGAAGGCCACTGGGGTTTGGATTTCCCAGCAAAGAGCAGGGTGGTGGCACTGTGCTTCTGGGGACAATGAAGTTGTGTCACCAAAAAATCCCTTATGGTCAAAGATGTCCCAGGAGAAGGCCCACTCCCCCTCTCCAGCCCTGACTCTGCTGGAAGACCCAAAGTGTCCCTTATCCCAGGATGTGACCTGACAGTCTGTCTCTCATCCCATCCTGTGTGCCAGAAACTGAGGGAGGAACTGTGGCTACTGGGCTGTGATCCCCCATGGGAATCTCTGTGTTCCCTGATCCCTCCCATGGCCTGAGCTCAGCACTGTGGCCCTGGTCCCTGTGGGAAGGCAGGAGAGGGGCTGTGCATCCCTGTGGATATCACTGATGATCATTGATAGGTGAAAGAGAGTTTTAGCCCTTGGGGAAGTGGCCTGAGACATTGTGGGGTGTCTGGAATCAGGTATGGAATGTCTGAGGTGCCAGCAGCCACACAGGTGCCACAGAAGCATGGCAGGAGTTACACCAGAGAGCAAAGGTGTTTAGGACCCTTCTCCCCTCCCAGTAAATTGAGGTCGTGGTTATCACAGCAGATTTCACTTTTCCAAATAAGGCTGAGAGTTTTCCAGAGTATTTCAAAGGCAGATAACACCTCTTCAGGTTTGAAAACTGATTCCTCCCAGCTTGAGCCAGGGTGACTCAGATTTTATGAAATGGAGCCAGCAAAACTTTTTAAGGAGTCTTAATTCTGAAGTGCCCATCTGCCTTTGCGGTGATTTTATATATATTTTTTGATGGTTTGTAGTTGGTCATCTGTGGCAGGAACAGGGAGAGCCCCAACACCTTGCAATGCTTCTACAGGGCCATTTGTTCCCAAAGTGAGCAAGGCAAGCAGTGCTTGGATTGTGCCTCAGAGGAGGAAAAGACATTGTTATAGATGGGTCAAAATTCATAAGAAATTAAAACACTACAAATGTAATAAGTTGTTTATGTGAGATCTAAAACGCAAACTATATCCTGCAAATTGTATATATGTTTAAATCGTGTTCAGAGTACACCTTGGCAAGTCTCATGACCTCTTGCTCAAGGAAGGTACTAATTAACATAAGAAGTGCAGGCAAGCTCAAGAGATGACCTCAGACCCATGATTTCACCGTACCCAACATAGATCTTTTTCCATCTGAAAGAAGCAAGAGATAGGATCTGCTGCTCCCTGGACATGGTTGATGAATGGACTTATTACTCAAGATACCTCATTGTCATCATACAAGGATTTCATCATATACTAAGATGAGTTACTGGAAACCATCAATCTGATTACAAAGAGAGTCCTTGGACACATCAACACCTAAATGTACCACTGAGCACCAGACCTGAGTATCATCAAGAATGAAAAGGACAAAGGATTTCATAGCCAAGAGCAAGAAAAACAGTATAAAAACTGGACTCAAACATCTCAAAGGTGTGCACTTACCTCTCTGAACTGCTGGTGGTCAGAGCTGTGTATGTGTCACCCAGGGTCAAGAACCTAGGCTTGGCCCTGCTTTCTTATATAGTGGCTGATTTTGATTGTCAATTTGATTAAAATAAATTTTATTTGTTTTTATATTAAAAATTTGGCTTGCGCAAATTATTAATCCGATGAAACTGACAATTCATTTATAACAACATGAAAGATTTTCAAGCAAGGTGCTCCGTGGGAACAAGTGGCTCTAACACAGAAAACCCTTAACTCTGCATGAAGAGAGGCTGAAGCCCAGCCTCTTTGCCTTTACAGTATCTGCTTTACCTTATTGTGGCCTTTCAGTACTCAAAGGGGCCCTACAAGAGAGCTGGAGAGGGACTTGGGATGAGGACATGGAGTGGCAGGGCAAGGGGGAATGTCTTCAAACTGACAGAGAGCAGGATTGTATTGGATATTGGGAAGTCATTCTTGACTGTGAGGGCAGTCAAGCACTAGAAAAAGTTGCCCAGAGAAGCTGTGGAGCCTTTTCAAGCCCTTCCCTGGAAGTGTTCAAGGTCAGGCTGGCTGAAGTTTGGAGCAACCTGGTCTAGTGGAACATGTCCCTGCCTTCCATTTCAGGTCAAGTATTTCTGGCAGCTGGGATGGAGGATGAGAGGCTGCCCTGTGCACTCACTTCCCAACCCAGACTGCATCCATCTCCTCCAACAGTGCTCCTGCTGTCAGGACTAAGCAGGGAAGGCACCTCCACAGCAGAAGGTAAGTGAAGACAGTTATTTAGTTATTTAGTCTAAAAATAGATTGATGTAACCTGCAAAAGGCTAAAAATATAATCTAAAAAAAGAGACTGGTGTCTTTTCTTATATTTCCCCAGTTACATAGTGCTGGGTGATGAAGAAGATGATGATACAGCAAATTAATTCCTGATTCTGCAGTTGCTCCTAGGGAGCTGAAAAATTGCTTGGCTAAGGTGACAGAAGGGTCACAGAGGACTGTGCAGTCAGCCTTCTTGATGTAGGAGCTAGAAGATTTGGCTAAGCCAAGACATTTGTAGCACTTTTCTGTTACCCATCAGTAACTCAGAGGGGTGTGAATAAGGGAGTTTCTTTGGGTTTTCTCTCAAATAGTGCAAAATTGCACTAAGAGGGGAAGGCTTCTCAAAGGTCTTTCTGCTTTAGCTCAACATTACAGTCTAAAATGCTGACTGGGAAGGATGGACACAGATTTTGTAAATATGGACCTGAGTAGCCCAGCTTCAATGCTGCTGCAAGATTTACTGCCAGACTGAGGGGAAGAGAAAAAAAAAAAAGCTGAATTATCTAGGGTTTATGTGAGTCCTTGATAAATAGTCGGGCACCAGGAACTAACCTAAGATGTTCTGGGAAAAGTCAAAACCTGAAGTGGAGGAGAGGAAAATGCCCTACTTGAAAGGATAGAGAAGCAGAGGAAATTAACTTGAAACATTGTTCAAGTTCCATGAAAGAAGGAAAATTGAACTGGCATACAAAGGATGAAAAAGAGTTCTCTTACAGCCTTTCATTTGCAATTTAAGAAAGAAAAATGAATTCTGGCTGCAGAAAAAGCCTTTAACCATACAAAATATTCTGGGAATAGGATTTCAGAAGTGCCCAATACAAGTTTCTGCCTCAACACGAGCTAGAGGAAGTGGCACAAAGCTGAAGAGTCAGATCATGGAGAAAAGTGCAGCATGGTTAAGACCTGCACAGAGGTTCAAGGAATCTGGGTTTTTGTGGAGCAAGTATGGATTCCCACTCATCTACTGAGCATTTCTGATAAACAGCAGAGTATTATAAAACAAGAAATGACTGTAAAACGTGGCTTTCGGAGATCTGTGTGTGGAGGGGCAAAGGGCTGCAGAAAAAGCAAGTTAAGTTCTCAAAATTATCCTTGGACTAGTGCCAGGACAGGGCAGTACCTCTAAATGGGGAAAACAACAGTGTAGGATAATTTCTGAAATGGAACCAGGATGTCTTTTTCAGATCCCATAGAGGCACAGGTGTTAAAACTGATCCAGGTACTGGCAGGAACAGGCTCATTGAGCAATCACACCACTCACTAGGAACAGAAGAGGAGGCTTTATGTACTACTGAGAAAGTGGATTAACTAAGCATAATTAAACCTGAAGTCACAGAATGATTTGGGTTGGAAAGGACCTTAAAGGTCAGCCATGGGCAGGAACACCTTGGGTAAAGGTCAGTCAAGCCCTGACCTTCATCCAATTCATACTATGAAACAGGATGTCAGCACCAGTGAATGCTGGAAAATTAAATTCCATCATTTTAAATGGTAGGTGTGGGTTGTATAGAGATGATGTTAAGAATGCTGTAGCGGATTCAGGTGGGCTTTTCTTTCTGGATCTGCAAAAATAGTGGTGTATACAAAAGACAGGAAGACAAAAGCCCTGCCCATGGAGCAGAAAAAGGCTCTATGTACTCATTTAAAGAGATGGCTTTCAGCTTGAAAATGCACCATCCACTGACAAAGAGGGTCTGGTGGTATGTGTCATTGGTCCAGTGTGTTGTATCTACCTGATATTCTGATGCATCCTAAGTCTTTGAAGGGGAACTCATAAACTTTTTAAAAGTGCTTTGTGATAAGCTCAAGGCAGCCCATCTGAAACTAAAAGAAACATGAGTACTCCTGAAAAAAAATAAAATTTACCTCTCACATATTGTGGGGCAGAACACCAGGGATGGGAAAGAGTTGTTTAAGTTAAGGCGTAGCCACAGCATGGAAACAACTGGGTATGAAGTGCTCAGGAATAAAATTAAATTGGAAACTGGAAGGAGTTCTGTTCTGGATATATTTTTATAGGAGAAGTGAGAAAGAGTTTATGAAAGAGACAGCAGATTCCAAAGAAAGAATAAATATTCCTCAGGGACTCTCTCAAAAGACAGAAGTAACAAAAACAAGCAGGAAGATTAAAATTCCCTCAGGAGGTTTATACAGGAGAAAGCTCAGGCTGAGCTTGTGGTATGAAAACATCCTGACCCAAGGTAGGGGCTCTTGATTATGGTTGTGCCATTTGTAACCTGTCCACGAGCCTGTTCCCTGCTGGGTTTGCACCCAAGCAAGAGGCAGGAGAAGATGGGATGCTGTTTCCCTGGAAAACAACCTCCCAAAGGGTGTGTTTGGTCTCAGGTTAGTGGTGGTCTCACTGCTCTCTTCCTTCTACAGTGAAACAGCTCCTTTATTTAGTGGCAGCCAAAAAGAAAAAAAAACAGACCAGAGCACAGGGCAAATGATTGAGAACTGAGTTGAGAGGCTAGAGGGATATGGAGATATTTTCAGGACATTTCTATTTCCTATGATAAAGAGGTTGATGCTATTTGATAGAGCAGAGTGGGCAAGAACAGCGAGGGATAAAGCAAACATAAGGCACATCCTGAAGAAGAACAAAGAACAAAAGGTTTGGGGCAGTGTGGGGGTGAGCAAAGAAGCAGCCTCCTGCTGTTTGATCCCATCATGTCCTGGCACACGGGGATCAGTTTGCATTTTCTAAAAATAAACAGAATGGCAGTGAAGTGGCATCTGACCACAGCTCAGCACGTGCATCCTCCTCGTGGAAACACCCCAAAACCATCCGGATCAAGGGGGGTGACACCCACGTGTGCACACACAGCACTTACAGCTCTCCACATATTTATTATGAAAAGAATTACATGCTACAGACTTGTCCTGTACTGCAGCAAAGGCAAAACCCATTTGCTTTCAGGTTCTCTCCAAAGAACTTAAAACTCCATCACCTCTTGCATGCATGAGGTGCCCCTTGCATCACTGAAAGGGTGCTAAAATAAATGGGTTTTTTTATGGTGTAACAGGTTCCTAGTTGTAAAGCAGGAATGTGAATTCCAGATATGCCAAATAGCCTGGAATTCCTTTGGTTTCAATATTTTTGCTCCCTCCTTCTTTGAACAGTCATTTCTTTTGATCCCTTTCTGTACCTCTTTGTTGCATTTCAGCTTTTGATACCAGAGGAAAACTTCTGTGTTAAAAGTGAATTTTAAAGAAGTCTTGGAATACACTGAATTTCTTTACCCTAAAATTCACAGTGGGTAATTCATGTCCTCAGTCCATGCTGGGTCTAAGGGAATCTTCTGCATTCTGAATGACAGCTCCCCAGGAAGTATTTTGCTAGCCCCCCACCCAGAAGCTCAGCCCTGAGCATGTGAGGGGAGCCTTTAGATTCTTGGTAAATTTGGGATCAGCCTATATTGAGTCTTAGCCAATATGTTTCCTGGATGTGGGAAGCTTTGTAATTGTTTCTTGGGATAAACCTCAAGCACTGAACATGCAATATTAAGAAATGTGTGCATTGATCACAGACTTGTATCTGATTTTAGAAACTAATAGAGCATGTAGCATAAACCAGTAACCTTATTTCACAGCATATTCCTGAATGTTAAAGCACAGAATGATGGCATAGCTGTTTTTATTTGTTCCCAGAAATTAGATTTTACTAATAATCCAAGATATAAATGACTGCTTCTCCTCAGAAGCCACTGTGACTCACAAGATTCATACATCTTGAGAATTGCACTTAAAGAGCTGTTTAAATAGCTGTAAAACTTAATGCAGTCACAATAACCCCCATGTCAGTGGCCTGGGGAGGAAGAATTTGAGCACATTTCATGAGAGTTTGTCACTGGCTAACTAAAATCACAGAATATCTTAGAACATCAGAGGGCAGTTGTTCAGGAGGGGGTGACTCCCACTGGCTGTCTGGCCAGCCTCAGGAAAGAATGTGTGTTTTGGTTTGGTTTTTAAATGCCTACAAGGTATAGCTGGAGAATGCTTGTCTGCAAGGAAGTTCTCTGCTTATTTTAAAGCTGCCATGGAGCAAGCTGCTAAAATGGACAGAGTTAGGCTTTACACTGACATCAAAATTTTCCTCCTCTTTTGAAGCAACTCTGAACTGATAACTATGGATTGAAATGTGGAATCTGGATTTTTTTCCAGCATCCCAGAGCTGCAGCTTAGACTGGAGCAGTGGTGGCTGCAGGATTCCCATGGCTTTTCCTGGGTCAGCACCTAAGGGTTCAGACCACCTGCACAGCACCTGCAGGCAAATTATTCAAGGTAATTAGCCTGAAGATCTCCACTTGCTGTCAGCCTCCTCCCTCATTCAAATCAAATGCTGAGCTGTTACAGATGGACTGTGACAAACATTCACCATGAATGTGAGGGCCTCTTCTCCAGAGCTGTACTGGAGGATTTACCCTGTTTCCAGGATGGACAACCACCAGCATGGAGGTTTCCAAGATGGAATACCACCAGCAACTGCAAATGATGTATCTCAGGTAGCACCAAAGGGCAGATATTTTGAATTGATTTCTATTATGTCCTGCAGGACAACTGCCAGTTTTGGTCTGTTCCCATCTGTGAAACCATTCACACTCATGGGACATGAAGACATCGAAATCAAGGCAGAGAAAGGAAAGTACTGTGGGGTCAGCAAAGATGGGGTGGCCACAAGATCCTGGTGCAGGGCAGTGTGGCAGAACATGTTCCCTGTGTCTGACAGCCTGAATCCATCTCTCTGTCTCTGCTGCAGAAGGAACAACCAGCTCAGGGTGTTGTGTACAGCAGAAGTGCCTGGCAGGGTGCTAAACTCCCATGAAATAGAGGACTTCCTCATGCTGTAGGTTGAAACCCTGTGTCCTTCCCTGTGGCATATTTGTCTCCATTTGAACCCTCTCTCAGGCTCTGGCCTGGAGGGCTCTCATAGTCCCCTGGCTGTGCCAAGGGACACGTGTTAATCCTGGCACAGGCACTGTGTGATAGAGCGGAACTCAAGGGCATCCCCACCTGACCCAGCTAAGGGGACCTCTCAGGGGACCTCTCAGGGGACCTGTGCTGGCTCAGGTGATGCTCAGCCTGTGTCAATCCACTTGACAGGGATTGCTTCTGGTTGTGAGGCCTGGCATGGCCTGGGTCTCGTGTCCTGGGCTTTATGACTCCAGAGGTGCTGAGAACAGCAGGCCAGCAGTCCTCCCAATGTGGGTGAGAGCTGTGGGGAAGGAGCACTTTCCCCCAGATGTGTCCTCTCACAGGGTCTGCAAGGAGGTGCTGGCTCCTCCTCATGGATTCTTCCCACAGAGGAGTTGGGAGATGCTGTTTTCTGTTATTTACAACTGGCTTGTGCATAGTTTTTTTGGGACCATCAGGTTTCCCCATTTTTCTGGCTTTCAGTCTTGTATCTACCAACCCCCCTACACCTTTTGGAAGGGAAGGTGTGCCAAGGTAGTTTCCTGTAAGGAATCACAGCTCCAGGGTTTTTCTGCAGTGGCACCATATGATGCTTTTTCTTTTATTCAAGAAAAAGAAATGTTTAGAAACACACCCAAGCCACAGATTTCAGATCAGGATACATACTTTTTTTAAAATACCGTAAAGTTAGGAAGTGCTTACCCTAGAGCAACAGTTGGACTGTCTTCAGCCTTCCAAAATAGCCCTGCCCAAAATCCAGACTCTGACCCCACTCTTTAGTCTCATGCCTCTTTCTTTAGCAAAAGTGGAAATGGAGATAAAAATCTCATTTTAT
Organism: Lanius collurio; assembly: GCA_020086605.1. Taxonomy (NCBI): domain Eukaryota; kingdom Metazoa; phylum Chordata; class Aves; order Passeriformes; family Laniidae; genus Lanius; species Lanius collurio. The sequence goes on from JACBWW010000004.1 coordinate 630,123, forward strand.
CTGAGATTTTAGCTTCAAAACACTTTTTTTTTTTTTTTTTTGGTTTTGCTTTCTTTCATGTCTGTTTAAAAAATGGGTCTTTTGACCTCTTTGCCCTCTCAACCAGCAGTTTTCCAAGCCTTGTCCATCAGGGGTTAAGGAAAGGAGGCCTGAGAGAAGCTGCCACTAATTAACTGTGACAGCCAAAATCCTTGAAATTGCTATTGAACTTGGAACCTTGTGTGCTATTGTTCTTCTCTCCTCTGCTGGAGTCTTGCATGATGGTGGTTTGGATGGAAACATTTTTGGGCAGGTCCTTGGAAAAACAATGGGAAAAAGCCCTTTTAAACCAGTCTGTGAAAGCCAGCAAAGGCAACAATGACCAGAACTCACAGATTTAATTCCATGCATCTGGAACTGAAGGGAAGCTTTCTCCCAGGTTGATGGCAAAAGTCCACCTGTCTGTCAGGGCTCAGGGACCAAACTCTTTCCAGGTATAAGGACTAGTTGTAGTACATCTTTCCAGGAGGTGACAGGATTAAAGATAAATTTTGGGAAACCACGTTGCTGTTTTCAGCCTACCTTTCAGTCAACTCCTGCTTATAATTGTGAAAACATCACCTGTTACAAGGTGTCTTGAGACACCTCTCAAAATGTCAAAAGTATCTTGAGATACTTCTCCACCATTTTTTCTGGTACCTGTAGTGAGAACAGTAAATGTGGGAAAAGACTGCAGAACTCAGTGTGAGCACTGAAATCTTCTGCTGGATGTCTACATGTAATTGCTCTGAAGAGGGCACAGAGAGAGAAAGAGAAGAGAAAATGAGTCAAAACTTTGTTTTCCCTGGTCCTTGGCCACTGGCAAGCAATAATGGTTTATTTGTGTATTTTTTCCCTACTTGCATGCAGTGGAGCAGCCTATGAAACTGCTTTGGCACATTTCAGCTTTGCTAAGGTATACAGCTTGTGATCCCTCAAGAGAAACCTACTCTCTTTGTCTCTGTGGAATATTTCTGAGCAAAGAGGATTTTTGGACTTGGCCCAATATTTTTTTTCTGGGCAGTTACAGTTTTCTGGCCTTTCCAAAAGAGAATGCCATACTCATGAGTGTGCTGATCACCAGATTCATGTGAGCCCGAGCAGAAATGTGGGACAATGTCCACAAGCTGCCCTCTGGCTTACATAGGCTGGTCTTCCATTAGCACAGAGTTGTGTCTCAGGAAACAAGCAGGATGTACCTGCCAAAAGTGGTTTCTGCTGCTGAAAACACTTCTTGGGCAACCTCAAAATGCTCCTGTTGGCACCCTTGAAGGCTGCTGTGCTCTAGAGAAGTTACCCCCAGCCTTGCCTGGCTGCTGCACTGTGCCATACCCTGTTCCCTATGGAACAGCACTCCAGTCTCCAGCAGAAATTTATTCCCAGGCATGGAATGGATGGAAATGATTTCCCTCCTTCTTGTATCAGCCACTGCAAGAGGCACAGCTGAGCTACAGACAACTCTGGAGTCTCAACTGACCCTGGATGAACCTTGTCATAAAATAATAACAGTAAGAACAATACAGGAATATGAATCCTGTAAATCACTGACCTCTTCTGAGAGTAAACTGGATTTCTTTTAACATTTTTAAGATTCATTTAGTGCTGTCTTTATGGCTGGCTTGTATGTCATCATGGCATGGCCTGGTCTTCAGCTGAAATAAATCCCAGAGCCTCCACTAAAACTGTCATTTCACTTTTGATTTACAATCTCCTGAGTGAGACAATCCCTGTGCTATTTCTATTCAGATAAGGAACTTGAGAAAGTTGTTATCAGAGCATATAACACTCCATTCTGACTTTGGAGGCAAATTAAAAAGCAGATCTTTGGAAGCCTCTTGAATTGGACTGATGCTCTTTGAATTGTCAATATCTTCTGACTTGCAACTGTGATTGCACTTACAAATATATCAGGCCCTTAATGTTATTTCAGCATGCCTGAGTAGCTGATTTTATTTGCTTGCTTTGTGATTAAAACTAATGGGAGCAGACCACAACTTCATGCTGTGTTTCCATATAGCAGAGTAATTACAGAACAGGCTTTGAAAATACATCTGCAATGCAGGTATTTCTCAGGCAGATTTTTACTAGGGGATATGGCTACTTTTTTGCATGTATATAGGCTTTCCATGTGTTTAGAACATTGAGTTTGATTATCCCTTTAAAGCATGGCAAGAACACCTGTCAAAATACCACTTCTGTTCTTGGAGATTAAGAAGTAATTTATTTCTTGCCATTTGCTAACTTATTCTTAGCTTGATAGCCCTGTCTTGTATTTGATATGGACATATCTGTAACTGACAAATGCAATTTCACGATAAACCTGACAAAAGCATTTCTGACAGAATACAGCTCTGGCTGGATCTTGTGTCTGGACATGAGAGGAGCAGTAAGAGGGAACAAGGCAGCAAACAGAGAAGGAACTAAAGACCTGAGCTGCAGCCAGAGATGTGCTTAGAGCCCGACCTAGAGAAGATAACACAGAAAGGGACAGAGAATATGGGCGAGCAGCTGATTGCAGTAAAACCAGGTGTTGTCCCCACATGTTATTTGATTTTTGTTGTGCTCAGAGAAACTAGATTTGGTTAATAAAGAGGATTTGAGTTCATAAAGAGGTTTTGATCGTTAACTTTAAAAAATAACTAAAATGAGTTTCTTCTCTTAGTAGAAACAGCAAGTGAGACCCCCCAAAACCACTGAATTGCTGGAAGACAGCCCTGCAAGGGCCACTCAGGGCTTCAGCATCACACAGTGACTTCACCCCTGTTCTCTTGGACCTCTCATGGAAGAGTGGGGAGGCTGAGGGGAGGCTGAGGAAAACCAGCCACTTCCCTCTGTGTGCAGTCCCTGCCTGGAGCATCAGAGAGCACCAGATGGAATGGGGAGGTGAGCCAGAGAGCTGCTGAGCCTGGTGAGGTGTAACACACCCCTGGAGCCAGACATGCCTGGCCAGGAATGCCAGGACCTGTGTCCCACCACCAAACCAGTGGAGATATAAATCCTTGCACAGACTGGACAGTGACCACATGGAAAAGGAGCATCAGCCCTTGCTGCAGGGTTGTTGATAATGGCTAGAACTGCTCATTTTAGAAAATGAGGTAAGTGTCATGTTACTAGAAAGTGGAAAGCTTCCAAGCCTGATCCTGCCTCATGCCCCTGCTGCTCTTTGGCTTGAGACCAGACTTGAGGGGCAAGCTTTGCCCTGCAGCAAACGTTTGCTGTGATGTTGTGGTCCTTCAAGGGAAAGGAGGGTTTGTGATGGAAATGGTGATGGAGTATGAAGTGCCATGGTGCTTTGTGAGCAGCACAGCTACAACAACAACCTCCATACCAACAAATAGGAAAAAGGTCCTCTCTGTCCAGATGGGGAGGCAGGAGATATAACCCTTCTGTACGTAACACCAGAGACTTTCCAAATCCTACTCCAAGGCTTTTAATCCCTTCAGTCCTTAACAGTTCAAAATTACATCATCATTTCCTCCACTGCAGACAGAGCTTTGCCCCTTCTGCTTCTTAGCTGCAGTGCAGCTTAATAGGACTCATACTTCTTCATCTTAAATGGAAAAATGTATGTCAAGGCAAAACAAAGTGCAGTTTCTAGATCTCCACAGGGGGTGAGGGGGGTGTCTCATAAATCTGTGTGTGATTAAAGGCAGCTGCAGATTGACATGGACAGTTTGAGCTTGTCAGTCCCTTGTGTGATGGATGGCTGTTGGAGCAAGCCAGCAATGGCAAGCTTGAGACAATGAATTTCCTGCACTTCCTAATCTCATTGCTGAGGACTGGGAAATAGATGCCTAATCAGCCCTCTATTGGTAAGGGCCCTAACCCAAACCCCAGCATAAGCACTGCAAGTTTTCAGCCTGGCCATTTATTCTCAACTCTTTCAATCTCTCGTTTCAATAGCAGCGAATGTGGAGAAGTACAATGAATTCCTTTCTGGTAACCTGAGAATATTGGCTAATGGAAAAAACAAAAAGTGCTCTGCAACTATATTAAATTTTCAGGGATTTTTCCCTCCTGCCCCCAACTGGCTGATGTTAACATTTTTCCAGCGTCCTTGAGATTGCAGCAAACAGCTTGCAGGGAAAAGAAAAATCAAACAGCTTGAACCACATCCTCAGCTGGCACAAACTGATGCAGCTCTCCTTTTTACACCAGCTGAGAAGCCAGGGTACTGCTGCTTTTATTTCAGCTTCACAACAGAGTTGCCATCATAAAAGTAAGATACTGAGATGAGTTTTGCTCCAAGTGACATCATAAATTAGTGGGGAGCAAGAAATGTCTTGGCAGAGCTGAATGGGCTGCTGTGCACAGAGCCCATTTGGCACCAGCAGCTAAACCCAGGATCCATGGGGATGCATCCAAGGACACAGTCTTGCATTTTGTCTCCTGATTTTATGAACATCAGACTGGCCTGTGTATTTAGAAATGGAAGTAGGAAAGATAATGGTGAAAACACACATCCAATATTAAGGTTGCAATTCTTGTTATTTAGCATGTTTCACTGTAAAAACTGAGTGATTTATGAGTCACTTCACTCTCTGTGAAGTCCTATCCATGCTGGTATTTCTAGGCAAGCAGTTCCCACTGATGTTAGTGACAAGTAACAGGTACATGAGGAAAGTAAAAAGATGTAGCTGATGGAAATGGTCATGTTAGACCTCCAGGGTCAGCCCAGCTCTAGTGTCCAGATATTCAACTTCTGGCTTAGACATGAACAGTTCAGATGTCTTCTGTCCCCTGGGGACATTTGAGCAGCTGGAGATTAGGATAAAATGCAAGTTGTCCCTAGCAGTGAATGTCATGGCTGAAAACTCTCTCAGGACATCATCTTTCACCTGCCAGGGAGAAATCTTCCATCTGGGCAGACTTGGAGCCTTCTCTGCAGCTTAAAGAGGAGAATATCTGGCTTACACTCATCTTTAGTTTTCCAGGCCTTTGGGAAAGTCACAGTACTAGCTCACAGTCCTCTATACCCTCTGCAGGATAATTCCATATCAAAAGTGTCTTAATAGAGAAATTATTTGCTTTGGTCTTTATCAAATTGTATTAATATTTGAAAGATAGAATAGAATATTTAAGTTGGAATGTACCTAAAATGATCATCTGGTCCAACTGTCTGATAACTTCAGCATATTAAGGGCAAATATCCAAATGCCTCCTAAACACTGACGGATTTGGGGCATCAGCCACCTCCTTAGGAAGTCTGTTCCAGTATCTGACCATCCTCTTGGTAGAGAAATGCTTCCTAATGTCCAATCCAAACCTCTCCTGGAGCAGCTTTGAACAACTCCCACCTGTCCTGTCACTGGGTACCAGAGAGATGAATCCACATGGAATGGTTTGGGTTGGTGACATTGGTTGTGTCCAGCAGCATCTGGAAGGAGGAGGAGGCACCTAATCTGAGGTGTGAATTTAGGGAACTTTGCTGCTGGGTACTAGGGATCCTACATTGTTTCAGGGTGTGAAGTTTATGAACAGGAGTTTGGGGATTTCAAGTTTGGATTTAGATACAACTCCCATATCTCTCAAAGGTACTGTAAATACTCCTATTTTGTCTGAGAGAAGAAATATTTGGAGAACTGCAAGTCTGAGGCTTAAAATGTGCAGAGATCCCAAGTTACGAGGGATGTACAGATGTAAATAAAAGCTAAAGCAAAAGAGCCAATTAAAGAGGACTCTAATGTGCTCCAGAAGACCTTTTGGAAAAGCTGACTCCAGAATTCAGTATTTCCTAACTGGTAGACCTCACAGTTTGCATTTGGGGGACTGAAAATTACTTCATGGAATTTGGAAGCCATGTTTTCAGAGGTGAATTTTAAAGGCAAAACAAAGGTAAGGAACCTGAAGTCACTGCTGTTTAGTATAAACTGAGTAGTAATTGCTTTTTGTGCAGTCTCTCTCTCTTCAGTATTTTAACAGAACCACAATACATATTCCAAATGGCTGGAGTATAAAAGACTTTGTCTGGCAAAAAATCAGGCTTGGCAGCAACCTGTTTCAAAACTTTGAAAATGAGATTAATGAGGAAGAAGGTGTTGAAAAAGAGGGCCAGAGAAGATGGAGATTGATGCTATTGTAGCATGGATGTCCTTGTACCACTTATCAGCATTTCCTGCTTTTAATTTATTTTTACATTATTCACCTGCAAAGGAAAAAAATCCTTAAATTCATGCATTTCATTGGAAAACACTGATCTCAAAGAGATATGTTTGCTATTTTCACATGGGAATGGTTACTATTTGGCATCTATTCTAAATTCAAAATGCATTGGGTCAAACTCATCTGTGTTGTAGCCTTCTCAAATTGTGGGATTTCCCCTCAGGATGCGTTTGGCCCAGTGTGCTCTGCCTGTTTTGGCTTCAGTACTTTATGAGGATTGTTGGTTCCATATCCCCTGAAGGATTATATTCTTGCTTGGGCACAGAGCCCACTCAGGTCTCTGGGTTTCACTAAACCAGACTATAAAGAATAGGTGGAAGCCCTGAACAGGAACTTCACTCATCCTATCAATATTATTTCAAGCTGCCCTTTGAAAAAACATATTTAGTGATGGGCTTGGTGGGCTCTTCCCAGTCATAAAAGATCTGAGGATTGAGTCCTTCTGCACAGCTACCTTAATCCGAGGGATAAAATCCTTCCAAACCCTTCAGAGCAGTGCCCATTAACCAGAGTAGTTGCACCACCTGCCCTGTTCTGCTGTCTGGGAACATCCTGCACATCAGCACCTCCAGTGTGCCCAGTGTTCAGCTGATTAAGTCAAAATAAACTCCTCCATTCCCCTTTCCAGGGCCACACATTCCTTGTTCCTGAGCTGCACAGAGCTCAGGCAGTGCTCCCCCCAAATCACCACTTACAGACAGATGGGCAGCAGTGAGGAACTTTGGGCAATGAGAATTTTGGGTAATGTGGTGTGGATTTCATGTGGCAGAGTCAAACATCACCACATCACCATGGAATTCTTTCTGTAGCACAACACTACAGATTCCTGAGGTACAGTCCTTGCTGAGGAGGAGAAGAGGACCACAAGTCTTACACTCAGTGTACATGACTTGTCTGAGCTCAGCCTCCAGGTTTCAGCCCAGAAAGTCTGAAATGACCCAAATCTCCCTCACTTATGCAAGTCTGGAATGGCTCCAAACACTGGAGAAAGGAGAAATAACAAATAAGAGCTTTGCTGTCATGTTTTGTTGCTCTTTGAATGGGAAGTCTTCATCAGGAACAGAAACTGAGCCTGCTGTGATTGGGGTTCTAGACTGGGATGCAAAAGAAGAGTGTGTGAGGTCTCCAGGCATAGTTTTTCTACAGCCTTGAGTAAATCACTCCTTCCTCCTTTGCAGGAAGTGTTTACAGGCCTGTTTCCATCTGTCTTACCCTGGCAGACTCAAAGGTGCTTTGTCAAGGCCTTGGTATGGAAAGTGTTAAGCAAATTTGGCCAAGGCCCGTGGGTGCTCCTGTAACACAAGGCAGGAAGAGCAGCAACATTTAATGAGGTTCTCCCTCCGGAATGACAGAGAAAGAGAGAACCTTTCTGGAGCTGAACACTGCCATAGTCTATATTACTACTAAACTAGACTGAAGTTCAAGGTAAATCTGGTTTCTTTTGTTGCCTTTAATAAAGGCAAAAATCTGATCACTTCTAATAAGCATAAAATGTAAATCTAAATGACTTAAGCTTCATAAAAAGGCTGGTCTCCCATCTGGGAGTAGCCTGTGCAGTTTTCAGTGTAAGAAACAGGCCATAACCCCTCCATAGGCAATACAATTAATCAAATAAAACAATTATGCTAAGCCAGTGCTGACGATTATTTCAAGGGATAAGTATAGTTATTCTGGCTTGCAAATAAAAAACAAAAGTAGTTGAAAGTTAGAACACAGAACAAATGGACGACTCTGAACCCTCCCTCTATTGTTAAACTGTACAAATCTATTGCTTTTCTAATAAATATTCCCAGTGCAAAGCGTTTTCTTGCCAGTATTTTCAGCAGTGGAAGCCAAGCCAGAAGGTTCTGAAACCAACATATTGGCATGGGTGGTTTTTTTCCTCCTTCTTCTAATATACCATGGAATCTAGTTAAATATTTTTCCACTTCTTACTTCTTTCTGCGTCTTCTGGAGAAAATGTGAGTCCTATTTCCTCATAAAAATATCTTAGCAGTTGACAGGTTGGGTGTCTTTGATCCTGAAATGTTTTTGGATGATTTTTCTCCCCCACTTTGACTTTGTAATATAACGCTCCATAAAAAGTATATGCATATATGCAACTTTAAAAGGGGATCCTTATTTGAAATTAAACTTTTACACCAATTAACCTCCTCCCAGCGCTCTATAAAGTGCAGTAAAAACAGTGCTCTTACAGAGACCCTTGCAATTCTCAGATTGATGCCTCCCTGGCTGTGGAACCCAGAACATCTGCTTTAAATTAGCTCTGATGGAAGGTCTACTTGTAAATGCATGACTTAATCAGCCTTACTAAAGTAAATGGCACATACTGTAGCAGAGGGTGCTTCAGAGTCAGACTCAAACCTGTCTTTCTTTTGAAGCAGAGAGGGGAAAAAAGGGGGGTGGGGCGCAGAGGGGGCAAATTTTAAACCAAAGGCGATTTCTTTTTTTTTTTTTGTCTTTTATGAGCTGACATTAGCAGACGTGTGGCTGTACCATAGCCAGTCTGACTGCCAGCACCGTGTGCAGCTGTGCAGGGCAAGCCTGCCTCGCTCCTCCCCACCTTCATACACCCCTGCTTTAGGGCAGGCCCCATTTAGGTGAGGGCTGCAGAGAATTCCATGGAGGCATGCTAGGAAATCTCCTTTGCCTGAAGGCTCTGAGCAGCCCTGAGAGTGCCCAGTTTGTCCTGAGGGAAGTCTAAGGGCAGCTAATCCAGCCAATTTTGCCCAAGGATGTGTCTCCTTGCATTGCTCAGTCCCTGCTGACCTTCCCTGAGCAAAAGGAGCCACAGGCTTCCTGTTGGCTTTTAACAGTGAAGGGTGAAGAGTTGCAGAAGGTCCTTATGAGGCTGAGTGACTGGGCAACAAAATGACAGATGAAATTCAGTGTATATAAACAGAAAGTGATGCATATGGGGAAAAACAACCACTAGATTCACTATAAAATGATGGTCTCTGAGCTGACTATTATGACTAAGAAGTGAACCTTGAATGAAAACATCAGTTCAGGGCTCAGAAGCCTCCAAGAAAAAAAAAAGGAAATTGAATGTTAGGAATGATTAGGAAAGGAATAGAAAGCAAAACAAAAATCATTTCATTGCTTTCTACAGCCATGGGTCATCCACATGTCAAATAATGTATGTTGTTCTGTCCCCTCAGCTGAAAAAAAGCATGTGTTAAACTGGAAAAGGTTCTAAAAATGGTAAAAAGGGTGATCAAAGCCTTGGAATGACTTCCATGTAAGAAATGATTGAATCTGGAAAAGGGACAGATTGGGAGTGAGAGTATGACAGAGATCTAGAGTACTACAAGTGATACAGAGGTGTTAAGCAGGGATCACCTGTCTTTTCCCTGGAAGTGTTCAAGGCAAGGCTGGATGGGGCTTGGAGCAACCTGGTCTAGTGGAAGGTGTGTCCCTGCTCATTGCAGGGGGGTTGGAATGAAATGATCTTTGAGGTCCCATCCAATCCAAAATATTCTGTGATTTTTCCAGCACAAGAACAAGTGGCCATGACACAGAACTAATAAAATCCAGGTTAAAAACAACGGGAAGTTTTTCTTCGCACAAAGGTAACAGAGCTGTGGAATCCATGCCAGGAGAGGTCATGGATGCAAGAAGTTTAGTGATTTCAGGAGAGAATGGTGAGAAATTGGAAGAGATGAATAGGGTAGGGATCAGTAGATAGGACCTAGAGAAACTACTGACAGAGAAATTAAAAGCCAGAAAAATCAGAACAAAGAGACCCCATTAGAACAATCTAGAGAATTACAAAGGAAAAGGGCAAGTGAAATGAGCAAAGGCACTGGGGAGGCAGAAAAACTGATCTGGAAAGGGATTACTCTCATTTGCAAGCTGGGTAAGAATGGTTGTAAATTACACATGTAAGGTACAAGGACACAGACCAAAGGTGTGAAGAAAAATGGGAGAAAGTCACAAAGGTACAGGCAGGTGGGAATGAAGACCATCAGGATGGAAACTACTGGAGAGGAAAAAAATGTAAAGTGAAACAAGAGGGAAGAATACTCAGGGAAGTAAGTTCTGCTGTTTGTCTGCCAGGGAGTTTCATGTTGTGAACAGCAAATTGTCACCACTTCAGGACAGTTCATTACTGCACACTGGCCATGCTAGGTATTATTACACATCTCATACAAAAATAAAATGGAGGAACAACATCACAGATGCAAAATGGGATCCACAAAACTCAGAAAACACCCAAACCAAGTTGGGTAGTTGTGCAATATTTATCTGAGCCTATTGTTCTTTATGGGCTAATTACTCAAGTATATCCTTTTCTAAAAATGAACCCACACGTCTCCTTTCCTCTGCCCTTGGCCAGAGCAGTTTCATCCCCTTCATATTTGCATCAAGCTGCTCTCTGCTTTGTGCTGGCTGGTTGAACATGAGGGGAGAAGCCACAGAAGAGGCAAGGACCTGTTCCAGTGCCCATGGAACAACACACAGGAATGACAGCACAGTAAGTACAGAAACAGTCCTGATCTCCTCAATTGCCCCCTTGGCAGATCCCAGCACAGCCTGAGCAGCATTAGGAGCTGTCAGGTAGTTGAATGCTCTGTAAAAGTGGGTTTTCTTTGGGGCTTTTTGTTGGTTTGGGGTTTTTTTAACAGATGTATAAAGTGTGGGACCTGTGAGTTCCCACAAGAACTCAGAACTGGAAACTATGAGTAAAGAAGCTCCTTGCTTGTGTTGTGGGGGGAAATTTGAATAGGCACAGCAAGTCACAGAACCATAGGGTATTTACAATTAGAAGAGACCTTAAAAATCATCAAGTTCCAACCTCCCTGCCATGGGCAGGGGCATGTTCTACTAGAGCAGGGTGCTAAACCTGCCCCCTGCCAGCTTAAAGCCATTTCCCTTGACCTATTCAGGCACCTTCCAACAACTCACCAGCACTCGAGTTCTTCACTCAGAAGGTGAGAAGCACAACAACCATTCATAGAAAAGGCTCTAGAATTGGTTTAACATAGATAAAGCAATAGGTTTCTCCCAAACCTATTTTTTTGAAAGAGACAACACCTTTGCTTTGAGCAAATAAATCAAAAAAGTCCCAAACATTCAACTTCTGGAATATATGAGAAATCTCAGTACATGCAATGACATTTGCATAAAATATAAGCAGTCAAAATCAGGACATTGCAATGGCAAATGCTGAGCCATTGCAATAAAAAGCAGCACAACTGCTCCCACATGTACCACAGTAAACATAACACCATTATGGCTTTTTTTTTTTTTTTCCTTATTTTGCAACCACCTGTACTTGGAAAGAGAGAAGTTTTAAAGTAACTGCAGCCTACAAGTTTTAAAACTTTATTTTTCATAAATATTAAAGGCTTTCATTTTAAAAATAAATGCATGCAGTAAGAACACTGAAAAAGTGGAAAACATGGATGCTATGTAATCAGGTGTTACGCATTTCCCTTCACGTGGATGTCCTTATTTCCTACAGCACACTTCAGGAATGTCCATTAGGGCTTGAGATTGGATCCTGGTGGATTCAGTGGAACTTTGGTGGATACTTAAACGCTCTCTTAAACTGGATTGAGGATTTTAAAGTCTGGAAATCATATGCTAATACAAATCTCAATAGGCATGTTAATTTAACAGTGTTTGTATCCACAGACATTGAAGGGGGTACATAAAGAGTTAGAGACTGAGATAATTTAGGGTCAGAGTGGACCATTAGATTATCTCATAAACAGAGTAATCCACTTACTAAGGGTAACTGTCTTCTGAGACCAGTAATTTGAATTTGGCTAAGCTGGGTTTGGCTGAAACCTCTTTTCCAGAAAGGCAGCATGTCCTGATCTGAACACACAAAGTGCCAGGAAGCCTCTTGCTGTCCTCAGTGATGAGTCCCTGCAACTCTCTGTTCAATATTTCCTTCCAAGCATTCAAACTCTTGTCTTTCACCTGTTTTTTTGTGACACCATTGCTATTCACAGAGTCACAGAATTGCATCAATCCAACCACCAACCCAGCACCACCACTATCTTCACCAATAAACCATGTCCTCAAGTGCCATATCCACACATTTTTTTTAACACTTCCAGGGATGATGACTCCACCACCTCCCTGGGAAGCCTGTTCCAGTGCTTGACAATCCTTTCTGTGAAGAAAATTTTCCTAATATTCAATCTCTTCCTGCCCTGGCATGACTTGAGGCCTTTTCTCTCATCCTGAAGAAGCAGTTGGAGAGCCTTCAGTAATTGTCATTTTGATGGAGTCATTCAACCACTTCTCAGTCTTCTGTCTATTTTTTTTTGATGAACAGAACAGCCTGAGCTGTTTAAGTGTCTGTCCATCATTTCCTCCAGCCTTTGATCAGCATTTTTGGTGCACAAAAACTCAGCATCCAAAACCTGGAGTGGCTACTCCCATTCATGTGGCTTTCTGCACTAGAGACCACACCTCCCACCCTAGAGATGGGTTCAGAAATCCTTCTGATACACTATGCTACCAAAAGGCTTAGATTTTATTTCTTCTAAAAGGAAAACCTTGCAAGTTTAGCTTGTGCAAGTCTGGCAAAGCAACCTTGTCTTCCCTTTCCTCTGTTGAGATTCTTTGTCTAAATTACTCTGCACATTGCAAAAAATATGCTTTCAGTGAAAAGCCTCCCCTGCCTCTGCTGGCTCCACTCAAACCAGTTAAACCAGAGTCAAATGGGAGCTTTCAAACCCCAGCATTTCCTGGGGTCCTGCTCTCTGCTATCATCCATCATTTCTTTACAGCTCATTTTTAGGTGCTGTTTCCGTTTGATTTGTTACAAGTTACTCTCTGGCTACGCCCTTTTTTATGTCATAAATCTGTTGCCTCTGGCCTGCCTGGACACTGCCCAGTCCTCCCAGTGCCCTTTCCACCAGCCCTCCAAAAATGCAGCAGACTGAGTCATACCTCAGGAAAAGGTCTGTAATTGCCCAATTTCATGTTATTTCTTTTCCATTAGAAAGCTAAAGTAGAGGTGACTATTTACATTTTTGGGGTAATACATATTCTAAATAAGGCTTTGTTGCTGTTTTCTTTTCTTCCTCTTCCTTTTTGGTTTATTCATTATATGTGATTCTAAAAACCAATTTATTTAGCACTGGTCTTTTAGTGTTAGAGAATGGGAGACACATTGTTTGGTAGTTGCTCATGTGAAGTTGTTTAAATAGTACTTTAAAAGACATTAAGCAGCATTTCAAATCAAAAACCACTCAGACACATGTATTTGGAAAGATACTGACTAGACTCATATTTCCTGTATTAAAATACTTGTATAAAAATGTGTTCTTTTCTGATTTATCAAAGAAGAAAATGACCCTCTGGAGAGTTTCTGGTTCAGACATGAATACCTAAGTGAAATCTTGGTGAATCATTTGAACTTGCTTGAATTTTTCCATATGAAGACTATTATAAATGTATCAATATTATGGTGTGATCTTATTCAATACATGCCTGAAGTCTGTATCACTACAGTGTTGGCTCTTGAGATTTAAAAATGCACACAAGAACATCAAGATGTATGGAGAATGTCAATTCCTTACACAAATTTGGTTTGTTACATGCTGACAAAATGTTTAGCTGAGCTTACCTTCTTGGCTCAGCATCATAAAATTTAAGCTTTAATTATAATTTAATTATAATTTCAGCTTTTTTTTCCATTTGACATAATTGTTTTACACATTTAGGGACAAGAAAATACTAGGGTGAGACCCACTGAGCAGATCTTATCAGATAATTTGACCCACCTGTAGGATTTAGGAGTAGGTTGGGAGATGTCAAAATATTTTAAGCTATTTAAAAGTCATGTGTCTAATTCAGCCCTCAGATATAAATGCATTTAAAAACTCTACCAGATGTTGTAAGAAAGGCAGGGAATTGTGGCAGACGTTGGAAAATCAGAGTAAAAAGAGAAGGGACAACACAGAGATTTTGGCTTAGACCAAGAATTCAGGTCCTGTTCTGAAACCCAAGGGGATGACAGAAAGATTCCTGTTGTTCTCAAAGGCTTTTGGATAGCATTTCCTAATATCACCTAGAAAACATTAGAGGCAGGGAGGCACTGAAATATCATGGGGGCTGTAGTTACAGTGCCTGATGGAGATTAGAAGGATTTTACTTAACCTTGAATAAAGCTCTGAGAGAGACATATGGATGATAAATGTGTGTGTATGTGTGTGCATGTATGTATATAAATATTTATTACGAGTTTTATGGAATAACTGTCTTGCTCTGGAGCCAGGGGGGAGTTTGCTCCAGCCTCAGAAGTGGCCAGCCCAGAGGAAGGGTGATGGGCTGGTTGTACTTCTGGTCCCTCCTGTTGAGAAGGAGGTCAAAATGAGTCCAGTACCAACCTTACAATAGGACTGACAGAGGGAGGAAAAATCCCCCAAAATATATGTTCCCTGTGCTTGCATTTTTACACTGTTAAAATATTTCCATAACCCAAGGATTTGAACATCAGTTGATTTTGGAGACTTGAACAAAATATCTCTTTAAAAGCGATTTGTTTTAGGACAGTGAACCAGACATTGCAGGAAACAGCTCAGAGAGCAGCTGAAGGAGCTAAATTAGAGGAATTTATACTGCTAGATCCACAGCAGAAGGAATTTCTGAATTCAGGATGCTGTGTCCCCCCATGGATGGAGAGAACCTCCTGTGTGGAGGATTGAGAGATGAGATGGGAGACTGCACATCCCACTCCAGTCCTGTTCAGGGATTTGCATCATAGTCTGGGCATCTCTCTTGAAGTCAGCATTACAAGTTCAGCTGTGTGGTAATGGGGAGAAGGGGTCTGCTTGCCAGGATTTCACAGTTTTTGCTCTCCAGGTAAAGGTTTAACATAAGATAAGGCAATTCCTTTTAACAGGCACAGCGGAATCACAGCTAACCCCACATAGAAGCGGGATCATTATTTCTCTTCCCTCAGGTTTTTGGGGCAGGCAGGTCCTCCCTTGTAGTGTCAGAGCTGCAATAAACTCAGGGCAATGTGTGGCTGTCACTATCCCCCACCATCCACAGGGGTCTCTTCCCATGGGACTCGCAGCTCCAGCTTGTCCATCCCAACAGCCCCAAACACACAGATTGTTCCAGGGTGGCTTTCTGGGCAGAGACACTGTTGGGGCTTTTTCAGGTCTCTAATTCATATATATGAGTGTCCACCTTGGGTTAGCCAGGAAAATGGTGACAGGAATCACACATATTTTTCTAGCCAACAGTGAAAAATACTCCCTTATGGATCTCTGGATTCCTAGACCTCTGTGAAGGCAAGGCTGGTCAGCCACTTCTGGAATGACTGTTGACCACAGGGTTTCACTCACACTATTCATAATGGAGAGGCATTGTAGGCCAAACATTAAATGCCTCCCTACAAAAGAGTGTCTCCAGTATTTGTTAGTGCCAGCATGTGAGAGCTTAGCTAAAATATTCTGCAGGTCTGCATCTGACATGGGTGCTCCTTGAAATCCCCCATCAACTGATAGCTGGTTAACCTGATCAGCACAGTGATCTACTGTGTTACTGAAACATGAGCACAGCTAGTCCATGGGAGTGTGTGTCTATCCATGAGCTTCTGCAAGTGCAGGAATTAACTCCATTTTTGTATTTCCCTTCATAGGAAGGGCCAATTTCCTGCACTAAATGTCCATGAGGAGCTTATCTGACTGTGCAGCATGAGAACTATGGAGCTGTGAGCTGTAATTTGGGAACTTCAAGGTCTGTAAGCTGTCAAATATTTCACCATTGCCTTTGTTGTTCTCTATTTGCCTTCCCTCATATAACTCCCCACTTTCTCTTGGTTAAAATCCATGCTATGGTGGCCTGGCATAAAGTATGTCAACTCTCTCTGTGTATGGAGTGAGTGGAAGCTACTCCAGAGTTCCCCTTTCAGTGAGAGGGCTTTGAGACAGGAACATAAATCTTTGAAGTATGTGTTAAGCCAGCTGCTGCATCATTTAAAAATAGTCAGGTTGGTGCCAACAAGACAGATCACTCAGCTTGGGGGCCATAAACAGAAATCAAAGGCATGCATTAGCAATGCCCCAGTGTTTGTGTGGTTCCATGGCAGGCCCTCTGCCCCTTCCAGCACGTCTGGGATGGTGTTAGAGAAGAGCCTGCTGTCACTTCTACCACGGATCAATGTCACCCAGCCTGGGAAGGTGCCGTATGTTGAGGGCTGTGTGGAGGGGGGAGACATTTTCTGACTTTTTCTGTTAGATTGCAGCCAGTTTTCTCAACCTCACAATAAAAGACAGGTTTTAAGAGTTCTAATAGCCCCAGCAGCTCTGGTGATCTGCCATTTGGGTATTAAATAGTTGAAAAGGGTCAAAACCTATGAAGTGGTCAAAGGGAACAGAAACAAGGTCAAAAGTTTAAGCCATGATACACAGTAGGCAGGGAGAACTCATATTTTAAGGAGTCTAGACAGCATATTAGCAGAGAGAGCTTACTGTGTTGTACTCTGTTTATGGGAGTTTTCCATAAACTGCAAAAATTATTAGGAATGCAGCATAACCAAAGCTTTGCCTCTCTCTGTTGAGGATAAGCTGTTATGTAGTTTTATGTTCAAAGAGCATGGCACCTATACACACTTAATTCAAGTACAGGGGACACAGGGCCCTGGGGAAAAAGATGAAAAAAAAAAGAAGTTTATTTAAGATGTTTCTTTCCTGCTAAAAAACCCACAACATTAATTTATGTATCTGTCTGGAGACAGGTATAACCTAGCTGTTGGTGCTTTATAGCTGATTTAGGAGGCCACTGCAGCACTTGGGCACCTGTGTTTTTTATGTTCATGCATATATATTTTCTTGTTTTCAGAATGAAAAATATGCAGTCCTGATTCATTTACTTTGCTCAGCTTGTTTCAAGCTTTTCTCCTTTTTTCTCACTGAATAAAAAGCAAAGTATGTGGCATTTTCAGTCCATAAATCTTGCTTGCTGTGGGCTAAGTTCTGCCCACAGCTCTTACTCAGAGTAAGTTACTGAGGCCAACACGTACCCCAGGGCAGAATTTGGACCTCTGAGGCTACGTGGGTAAGTGGAAGGATGGATAAAGCACTGGCTTGGGACTTGGGTTCAGCTCAGGGAGCTCAGCTCAGTGATGTGACCTCTGAGATCCTGGGGGAAGTTTCTTACAGTCTCTCAGTCTCCATGGCTGCACTCCATGATGGTCCTGGATTGAAACACACTGTTTGTTTCCTTCAGCTCACACCCTTACCTGCCCCTTTGCATCACTACAGAAGTGGAAATGATCATGATTTTTTTCTGACATGAATGACAGTTCTTTAGGGCAGAGACCACTCTTGTTCCTTTGATTCATTTCTACAAGAAAATAAAATTGTCTCAAATATTCTGCTAAAAGCAGTGGCATCAACAATTTGATTATGGTGTACTGTGCAATTAACTAATCAAGGAGTTCTTCACAAAAATTTGAGAAATATTGTGCTTACTCTAGGGCTATCTGCAGATAATGTACTAAAAGGAGGCCTCTGAAAGAGCTACCCCCAGAGGTGCACATCTAAAACACAGCTGACAAGACACTTTTATGCAAAACACCACCACTATTCTAGTTCTGTCTCACTTGGACAGACTGTCTAAATTGTGAATTCATTGTCCTCATGAAGTGGAACCTCTTTCTGGACTCTGGCCTAGAGACCACCAGCATTGATCATATATTTTAAGCAGAACAGCATCCTGTAGGAATAATTTATGAACCTTAGATCAGGAGTTTAAGATGTTGCAGTGGGATTTTTCAAAAGCCCTCTTTGGAAGATGTGCTGGGCCAGTGCAGAGCAGTTTTGTAAAGCCCTGGGTAAGTTCTGAGCCATGCTGCCCTCCTACCTGCAGGTGTTTACTGAGGTTATACTGAGCATTTTGCCTGATCTTGCCTGTCTGCAAACACTGTAAGGTTATCAGGTTCAGTCTGATGCAGTCTGTGTATGTATTTTTGTAAAGGTGAGGCCACGAGGAAAGAGATCATGGAGAAATACTGATTGAGAAAGAGCAAGGCAGGAAGAATAGGAAAAAACAAAGATGTGGGAGCTATGTGAAAAAGCAAAGCAAGGATAGAGAAAAACTATTAATTAACAATATTATCTATATGAAGCATAAAAGAATCCAGCCAGTACCAGTGTTATGAGATACAGCAGATCTTATACAAATGTTCTGATACAGCAAAGGAGTATTTTGCTGTAATGCAAAATATAAATTTGTAAGGTGTTGCTTGTGTGGGGAGGGGCCTTCAAGCATCACTGAACAAGGAGCCAGCTGCTCTCTGCAGGAAGATTGCTGGGATTTGAATCCCAAATAGAATTACGATTTACAGTGATTATTGCAACAAAGTGCTGCAGGTCTGATCACGGGGATGGACAGGCTGAATGCCTGCCAGCTCAGAAAGAAAAGTGAATTTTCTTCCCAAGAGAGTAAGGATGTGTGAACTTCTAGCAAGGTAAGCTGAGGAAATTCACATGGAGCAGAAATCTCTCTGTGAAGATGAGATGAGGGAGGATTTTTAGCAATGTGCACTGATGAGTCATTGCAACTTCTATTAATATAATTGGCACATATGCAAATAAATTCACATGTGCTCCTCTGGAAAGTTAGCTCGTTACATCAGTCAGCAATAATAAACCAAGAAGAAATGCAGTTTCATAGAAACAGTGACCCATGGCATTATTTTCCAGGTATTTCCAGAAAGAAAAGGAACTACTTGGTCCTTTGCAGGGGAATAAATGACCATGGATCTCAGGAATTCTCTTCTAGCTCTTCACAGGTATTTTCATGTGGTTCCATAGAAAACCTTGCTGAAGAAACTTGTGCATTCTCTGATTTCTTAAAGACACGGTGTGTGGATACATGGCCAGATCTGGGAAAGGAGATCAGCACAGCACCCTGGAGGTCAGTGCCATTGAGGACCTGCCCGTGTTCACCAGGAGCTGGATGAAGCTCTTTGATGTTCCAGGTAGTGTTAAACATCAGCACCACAGTGTAGGGCTGCCTTCCCCCCCTCCTTGTAAAAGTCTGAAACCTGCTGCCTATTATGCCCTTAGCCATCCATTCCTACTTCAGACACCCTTCAGTCCAACATTGTACAAGAAGAAACTTGTATTTTCTGAACAAAAGCTGCTGCTGCTCTTAGGGTGGGACTTTCCAGACTTATGGGTTATCCTAATAAAACCCAGGAATGTTTTAAAGGCAGTAGCATTAGAGACCACCAACTATTTTATTGTTGAAGCCTAAAAAAAAAATCTATTATACCTGAGATTGACCCTGTAGCTGTTTCTTTTAGCAGGCTCCTTACAAAAATAGAAGGGCTGGATTTTTACAAGGACATTAATGCATTATTTTAGATTGTATGAGTCTGGATATTTACACACAACCATATAGTAAGAATGTGAGAAAATCAACTGGATTTTGTCCCACCAGGTCTCCTTTTTAACACAAAATGCAGAAGAAACAATACAGAGAGGACCAAGTCTTGCCTGTTCAGCATAGCTATTTTTACTTTTCTAGATGTTTGTCTGTTCTGTCCTCATCGGTGTAACATGTGAGAAAAGCATACATAAAATACATCAAAATATGCATCCTTCCTCACAATCTTCCCATGAAACAGACCACAGTTAATAAACAAACAGGGAATTTTGCAGGTTGAAAACTGAGTCTCCTCAAACTGAGAACCTAAAACATCTCAAAGTGGCTCAGTGATTATTTCCATTGACTTAAATGGACTGACTGTGTCTGGAGGATTTGAGTTTCCCGTGCCCAAGGCTGCATAAGAAGGTATCAGGTATTGAGTTGAGTTCTCTTGAGAGCCAAATCACATAATTTATTTCAACACTTGTCCTTCTGGAGGTAATCAGTGATGTAAAAGCAACCTGTGTTCTGTGGCCAGTGGCCCTTTGTCCTAAACATGTGGCTTTTATTTTTTGGAAACACTGGTGACAAGTTTGCATAGGGTACCTCAGATTAGATTCAGTGATCCAAATGTCTCACCTGGAGCTCTAGATGGTCACATGGCTATGCATAACCTGCTTCACTAGCCATCCCCTTTGCCATTAATTATAGTTTGGTGGTCACTGTGTTAATATTTCTACCAGGAAGCACTGTCTGTGGAGGATGTGAACATATAATGCAAGTTTTCAGGCGTGAGGATTTAATTATCCAAGCTCTTGCCTTCCCAAAAGAGCAATGTCCACTGTCTCTCAGTGCAGGGTGATTATGCAATTGAGAAGATAAGAGCCTTGCCATAAAACTCGTGTAGCCCTGACACTTTAGATGCAGGGCCAGGTTGTCCAGCTCCCAGACAAAGAACTGTTGTTCAAAATACACAGAGGGAACCTGGATCTCCACATGGAACGTCCGCCACGGCATGTGAGGTAACCTCATTTACACCCACCAGTCCCCAGCAGTATTTGTACTGTCTGCTGATAGGGAAGGCTGCAGGAACTGCTCTGAAAGAAGGCCTACAGAGCTGGCTCCTTGCCTTGCTAGTTTAGAGGAAAATTCCTGCCAGTTTGGCTGGTTTTGAGTTATACTTCAAATAACAGAGAAAAAATTTAAAAATTGAAAGTGTTGGATACATTTTGGCCTTATTGTAAGTTTGACTTAAATTTAAATGCAATGCTTGACATGGGATTACCTTTTAAAATGTCTTTGCTTAATTCCACCTCTACCCAAGAGGGAAGAAAATCAGACACAAAGAAACAGCGATTGAGATCCAGAGATTTAAAAATCAGCTGGTGTGCTTAGTCCGATGTATTCCCTGACCCACCCATACTTTTATACTCCTGCTCACACACAGACAGAATTAATTCATCCCAAGATGCAACTGTGCATCTGTTTTATATATTTGACCAGTCACTTCAGAAATATTTTTAACTTGTGGGGAGCATTTACAAGTGTAAGAGCAGGAAAGGTGACAAATAAAGGTGAGAGCATACATTTGCCAGACAAGAATAAGGAGACATAACTATGGACAAAAATCTACTTCTCTGTGATCCATCCTGTACATAATCCCCAGCAGGGATTCAGTGATTTCATCTGGAAAGTATTGAGGGGTTGTAAGGAAATCCTGCCTGTTACAAGGCATAGGTAGCAGTCAGGTTGTCTGCATCCACAGCTACAGTAGCACAAATTTCTGCTGCTTGGATTGAAGGTAATCTCAAACTGTTGTGTAAATCAGGCCAGCTGCCATTAGCTGCCCATCCAAACCAGCACATGGCAACATGAACCAGTGTGGTAGGAATGTGCAAGGCAGGATAACTTCTAAATAAAGGACCCCATCACCTTCCAGGCAAACTTTTTGTTTCCCCAGGTGAACCTTTGCCTTCATTCCTACTAATGGATTCCTAATCTTCCTACTAAAAATCAAAGGTTGTGCCCTCCCTCTGACAGCAATCGGGTCTTAAAAGGTTTCCTGATTTAATCTGCCCTCACACAAATGCAAGTTGAAGGTCTGTGTCTGATCTGAGCCCCTGCCCTTTCCCAGTTTCTCAAGATGACAGGGATTTCTCTTTCCTTCTAATCCGAGGATCCCCACTGACAGGGCTCCAGGAGAGGAATGGAGGCTGGCCACAAAATGCTGGAAAGTGAACTACCTCCAGCTTCCTCCAAATCCTTTTCCTAGTCCCAGAGGAATGCATTCAGGAGGCCAAATATCTCAGGAAGCAGCTGCCACACTAAATACTTCTAGCTGGGGACCAGTCCTGAGATGCTGGGAAAGTTGAACTGGTTTGGAAAATGTTGGTGAAAGCCTTCAAAACCAGCTTAGCAGAGAGCTGCCCCCAGCTCATGTTTCAGTGGCACAGAGGAGGTAACAACCCCCCTCACAGTGCACAGGCAAGGGGCTTTTAGCACTTGATATGTCAAATCTTGTTTAGGGTAGATAAGCAAAATCACAGTGCTTCCTTGCTTTGGACTGGGATTGTTTTTCCTCCTCCTGAAGGAGGGCAGTCCATTTTATATAGTATATCTAGTGGTGCAGGGTCAGGAAATGTCTGCAGTCACACATGTGAGAATTGTGGAGTTACAGGGGGATTTAAAGCATGCTGCAGCCTCTGAGATTGTGTTCTGGTACTGCTGCAGGAACAAGGCTGCATCCCAACGTGGACAAGGTGTGTATGTGTTACAAGGGAAGAAAAGCTGATTGCATTGGTGGCTTGCAATTATTTATTTTTTATGTCCTTGGTTAGTGCAAGTGCAAATGTTGGGCTGACAAAGGTAATAAAAAGCCTTGATTCAGCATATTTATACCAAAACTAGCTTATTCTCCAGTTACCAGAATTTTCTTTGGGAATAAGATTTACCCTTTGTTTTTCACATTTCTTTGGATAGATGATATGACTTGGGAGGATCATCATCACTTTTATTCTTTTGGAACATAAATTCTTGTAAAAAAAAAACCCTGTATCTCTGTTTTAGAGAAAAACTTCAACAAATCTTTTTTTTTGAGAAAGGGATGAAATCTTTCCAAATTCTAATTCTCCTAATCCCTGAAGTGTTTCAGGAGGAGCAGACCTGCAGTCTGCAGTGTGTTGCAGGCAAGACCGACCTCTGCAGGACAAAGTATGGCAGGTCGAAAGAAAATTAGGCTGAATGTAACTTGTAGTAGTACCCCTGAAAAGTGTTCTCCCATTTTTTTCAGAGAAAGTCCTTCCTCCTTCCTATTTTCTTGAGTCAAACTCATAGTGTGTGTTTACAGAAAGGGCAGGTGAGATTTTTGTATGAGCTCCAGCCCTCCTCAAAGAGGGTTTCCTTTGCTCCCACTGATGCACAGAATGGCTCTGAAGGGTAATAAACTCTTGCCACTAGTTCTGTTCAGGGTGAAAAGCTCCTTGCAAACTCAGGGCCTAGGACACTGCTATGAATTTTAAAATTTACACAGTGGTGAAACTCAGCCTAACACTGAAAAAGGGATTAATATCTTTCCAAGCCCTCTAGGACCAAGCTGAGCTGGGGGGACAGGATGTGTGTGATGTGTATGGCAGATTGGGAAGTGTTTTTCCTCCTACATGTTGAGATTGAGTTTAAGTAACTTTCTTTTTTTTTTTTCGTTTTAGGTGTCCTGGATGAAAAAGTTGCCTTTACTGTTTTAATGGCTCTTCTGGTTCTTTTCCTTCTAATTACTTGCCAGCACCAGAGCACGTTGTTCTTGTACAGTCATCACTGCAGATTCTTTGGAGACCCCAAAACAGCTGAATAAAAGCTCCTAAGCCTGACAAGTTGCTCAGTGAGCAGCAGAACCTGTGAATCCAGGCTTCCTGTGCCCCTGCAGTGTGGATGCTTTGGTGGCCAATAACACCAGCGTCTCTGAAAGTGGCTGTGCATGAGGGTTCTCTGATGGCTGATAAAAAGGTGAGCTCACACCCTGCCTCTCCTCCTCTGGGGAGTCTCTGACTTCCATCTCTCCCCTTTTCTGATGTCTAATGTGAGAAGCAGGAACTCGGTGTGTTGGAGTCCTCAGCCCTGCTGTAAAGTTTGGTGGAGATGGCCAGAGGGATTTAGGAGCTGTACAGGGAGAGAATAGAAAAAGCTGATAGATACATGTGCACACATGGAGTAGTCTGGTGGCCCTTTAAGCTGCCCCCTGGAAAATCCAGCACCCCTCACCCTCTGTCCTCCCTGCAGGAACATTGCTCCTCTGGAGGTTGGTGGCACAGGTAATTACACAGCTGGGTGGTGAACTGATCACACCTGAATATGTGTGAAGGATTGGGTTTGGGTTAATATGGCTTCATGGCTTATCTTTTTCTCAGCCAGCACCATTCCCTGCTCTGCTTTGCTGCACAAACCCTTCCTGCAGAGACAGGAGTGGGGTGAGGGGGTGCAGGTATTCTGTTTTCACACTGGCAGCAGCTGCTTTAAATGCACACTGAAACCAGAGCCACAGACACCATGAGAGCACAACTCCTCTTTTGTAAGAAAATAAACCTAAGATTATCTATTAAAAAAAATAGATGGGTTTGATACCTAGAAAAGGAAGAATAAATATAAAACCAATGGTCAAAACATGAAGGTTTGTTTTTTCAGCAGCTCTGACTTAGAGATCATTCTTTTTGCAAGAATAACAAAGGGAGCAGACAGAGCAAAGAGGTTTTGCAGCTACATCAAAATCTCAAATATAGATCCAGGCATGAGAATTTTAACAAAATTTTCAAATTACCATGTAAAAATAGCAGTGGGGAAGTCGGGGCAAGGATACAACAGCTCTGAGGAAATAGTCACACCAAAAGCACTGCCTAAGGTTGTTTAACCCCATCAGTTGGTATTGGATGCTGTTCCATGGAGGAGGTAGGGTTTCTATGAACACTCAACAGCTTTATTATATTTCCAACTTGCTTTTCATTAGATTTTTGTGCCCTTCTCCCTTTTTAAAAATGACATAATAGCATAGCTGAAATTCCATCCAAGATCTAGATGGATTATATGTCCTTGTTCTGGCTATGGGAGTGTCAGGGAAAAGTTCTGTGCTTGTGAAATGCAGTTATAATTTGGTTATCACAATGATTCCTTATAGCCTAAAAAAAATAAATAAATCTGTAAATGTATCACTGCCTGGGCTTTGAGTACTAAAAAACCCCCAGGTTTTTGTTGAAATGGAGCTTTTGAGACTTGTTTTCTAAGTGCTGGGAAGTGTTGCAGTGGACTTGATTTTCAGAGGTATTTTGCATGTGGAAGAGCCTTGGTTGCTGCTTCTGTTGCAATGGATTGGTAATCTTCATTTCTGTTCCAATTCATTGTTTTTCAGAGCCACACCTGGCAACAAAGACAGACTGATTCTTGTTTGGATGTCCTGTTTCTGGAAATCTGCAGAGTTTCAGGACTTGCATCTTGAATTGCCAGGAAGATCTTAAGTCCCTGCTATTATTTCTTGTTCTCTATCCCTCTTGCTGTCTGTTACTGTCCTTGTTCTTACCATTGCAGAAGCTGCACAACCTGGAGGAGGAAGATGAGCCCTCTCCCCCAAAGATCTGGTTGTTTCCACTTCACATTATATTTGTGGTACGACCATCAACACATTGTATTCATGCTCCTAACTCTGCACTGTGCCACGGGGGGTAGCTAAAAAAGAACTTAAGCACTAAATACTACTTTGGGAAGAAGTTTACTTCAGGTAGAACAAAAATTACAAACTCTGAGTGCACATTTTACCCTTCCATAGGCATTATTCTGGAGTTAGGAATCAGGAAAGCCAACAGGGTTGTGGTTGGTGGTCATCTTACTCCTGCCTTGCCATGACCAATGCACTGGAAGAACACAGCAGTGCAATGTCCACTGTAACCTACACTGTTCCTCATATTCCTGCTTTGTCCTTTTATGGAAAATTTAATTATGGTCTTTGTTACTCTTCTGTAGTCTCTGTGTTGCAGAAACACACTGGAATTGATAAAAATGCCCATATTTTTGACTGAGGCAAAGTACTTAAGTAATTGATTTGGAGCAGGATTTTGTTTGATTATATCCCAGTCACTGGACTCTTGAGCTGCTTCAGTTCCCTGCTTGCTTCCAGGAGGCTTTCATTTTGAATAAACTCAGTCTCTGCTCCCCAGCCACCTGGCTTCGAGCTCTTCTGCACTTTTCTCCTAATCCCCTTCTTATGCAAGCCCAGAATAAAGGAGTTTCTTCCAGCTCCAGATAAGTAGTAGCTGGATTTTTCTGTCCTGGTTGCCAAAACTGCCACAGTTCATCACAGAAAACAGTCCAAGCTACATATTCTGACCTACTGGACCTTGGTTGAGGTACTTGGCCTGCAGCTCCTATTCTGTTGAGTTGTGTGTGGGGAAAATGAAAATGTGTCTGCAAAGCTGATCACAGAAATCGAACTTTTCTTTGCTGAAGACAAAGCATTTTTGCTATTTCACCAGACAGTTTAAACCAGCACTAGTGAAATGTGTCCAGGTGCAAGTGCCTACAGTGCAGTCATCAGCAATGTGCTAATATTCTGCATTTTTTTACAGTCCATGGAGGGAAAGGCATATGGAGTTTGTGATTTATCTCATTCAAGACATCTGAAGTAATTCAGATGGACCAGACCTGGAAGTGATGTAGCTCATCTTCATTCTCTCCAGTGATTAAAGGGAGCTTAAATGGTTACAAAGCACAAAATCCATTCTAAGTCCTTAGAGAAAAGAGATGTCTGAAAGTCTGAACTTTGCTGATTTCAGGATTGCATTTCTTTCACCAGGTTCAGGCTGAGCTCTACTCATTGTGAGTATCTTAGGGCAATTCTAAAAATCAGGTGGTGTAGCTGTGACATTATTGCCATAAGCTGTAGCTCAGCAATGCCTTCAGATCGGCTGCAATGTGCTTTCCATCAACACCAGGCAGGGACAAGTCTCTTTCCTGTCCTTTTTGTCTGCAGGGAGGGCAAAGGGGAGCAAACCATGTCTCCTGCAATTCAAACTGAACAGTCTCCACTTGTGTCAGTGTTCCCACATGACTTTCTTGTAGTGCAGTGGGATCTCATGGAACAGAGGATATTGCTTCACAC
Organism: Lanius collurio; assembly: GCA_020086605.1. Classification (NCBI taxonomy): domain Eukaryota; kingdom Metazoa; phylum Chordata; class Aves; order Passeriformes; family Laniidae; genus Lanius; species Lanius collurio. The sequence goes on from JACBWW010000004.1 coordinate 656,791, forward strand.
ACATCTGTCCCTTTCAAACCCATGTCACCACAACAGCAAACACTTGGTTTTAGTGACCTCCTGTGCCCATATTTGTGTCTCATTGGGGAGGGAAAGGATTTTCCTCCTTCGGCAGGTGAACATCTAGGTGGTGTCTCATATTCCATCTCCTCAGAGGCAAGGCCTGCAGAACATGCATTAGGAAGGCAGCAGACTTCAGGCCTCAGGAGAATGAGCCAATGTTATTAAATCTGTGGGGTTTTTCCCCTTTGCAACACTATTTTTCAGCCTGTGGTCTGTGTGCCCCTGGGATTGTAGAATACTCCAAGAGGTCCATGAAAAACAGCTAACAGGAGCAAGCCTATTGTCAGTAGGTTTAAATTCCCTATACAAGAATACCTACCTCTTCTGGGGAAAAAAAAAGAAAAGAAAAAATAGGCAGCTTGTAAATTGAAAACTGTTGAAAACTGCAGCTCTTAAATGTTCCAAGGAGTAATTTTTCTGAACACTTAGATGCGTGAAGGGTCGGAGGGTGAATTATTCTAGCTTGGTGGTTAGCAGTTGCTTTAATAAGCATTTAATTATTTTGTACAAACAGGAGAGACTGAAAATTTCCTACCTCTGAATATCCTGTAGCGCAGGAATTAGAGAAATGACTCGGAAGGTGAGAGGCTTGAATTGGGCAGGAAAAAATGTTGAAAGCTTAGCACATATGGAGGGAAAGTTCCCTCCTCCTCTATACTGGATGTATAAAAGCAACACCTTTCCACACATTTTCCTTCTCAATGTTTTGTGCTGTGTGGACTCTGGTAAATGTTTCCTTGTGGCTGAACAGTTGGAGTGGCTGTCCATGTGCTCAGTGTTGGAGCGGTGTCCTGCAAGAAGAGGCTGTGAGGGTGGAAGTCTGGAGGTGCAGCTCCACTGGCACCACACCCAGGGTGTTGGAAGTCTGTGTGTGTGGGCTGAGCACCAGAAGGTGCTTTAAGAACCTTTTGTGGTTCACTCAAGGCCACAGTGGAGGTCCTTAGTAAAGAAAGGGTGTGAGCTCAAGTTTACCAAATATGACACCAGTACCTTTGCCACAGGGCTGTGATGTCTCTGTTAACACAAGAGCAGCAGTGACCAGATTAAGGGTGAGCAGGAGATGCTTTTTTTCCCCCTGAGAATTTTAAAAGAGAACCAGCACATGGCAGTGCTACCACCAAGGAAGTTGTGCTGAGGGGGAAGAGGGGGAGGACACACCCCTATGTTGGATGTGGAAAGCAGAGAGGTGGTGCAGAAAGAAAGGTAAGGTCAGATTTACAAATCAGAGGAGGGGTTACAGAGAGGATCACTGCTGCTTCATTATGGGCTTCCCACTGGATTTCCAAATACAGCTCAGAGCATCCTAATGAGAGGCAAGGATGAGTACATGGTTCTAGTAGAAATGACCCTCAGTTTAAAGAAATGGATCAGCTTAAAAGGATGAACAGCTTCTTACTCCTCGAAAGAGCTGTAATTGAAATCAAGACAATCTACTGCTTCCTGAGGGCTTTCTCATATCCTTCAGATGTCCTGAGGACCCATAATTGGATTTTTAACATAAACAAGCTTCGAGAAACATGTTTCTTATTTAGGTTGTTCATGTGTTCATCTGCTTTTCTCCTTCCTCTCTTTGTCAACAGAATTTCTGTGGACATGAATGGGAACAGGAAGGGAATTTGTCTTGTGGGGAAAAGCAAACTTCCCAAAGTCCACAGAATCCAAAACTATTAACCTATTTTGGGTATTTAGAAAACAAAATGTTTACCCTCACAAACTTGTTTTGCCTGTAATTTAAACTCATTTTCTCTCCCATGACATTTAAGCAGATTACATTTCAAAACCAAACAGATTTTCTAGGGAGCCCGCTTATATATGAAAGAAGGCTGACAAAAGCAAAACAGACAGACCAGTCTATGGAAAGGATTTTTGTATGCCCTGCCCTCATGCTTTCTAATGTTTCTTCTGTTGGAAATGTTTTAGATTTTTCATATTACATTATATATTAAATTATGCATTATACAAATTCAATGATACACATTAAATAATTATAAATTTGTATTTTTTATATTTATTGCTTGCATTTATTTGTATTTTTGTTTGTATGCATTATATCTACTAAGCTTCTGGTTTTTTCTCTCCCTTTCAACTTGCTGTGTCTTTGTAAACTTCTCCCAGCAGTGCATGTGTTAGTGAGAGGTTATGCTCTGTTTAGAAAACATGAATCCAATAATGTGGAGAATAACTTTCAAATGTAATTTACTGACATTGTCAAAGAATTCAGAAAATTTCAAACTTTAAGGTCAAACCAGCTGAGAAAGCAAATACTTAAATATGCTAAATCTTGAAAGATTGTGAATTATTCTTCAAACTTCCCTTTCTTGTTGGTTTCACTTTGATGCTTAAAACTGAGTCAGTTTGCAGGCAGGGTACTGTGAATGGGAGTAAGATTCTTGTTTGTATTACAGTGGCAACCAAACAACTGTTAATGATAAGGGAGTTTTCTATTATGAGTCAAGAGGTGCTGGAGGGAAGAGCCAAAGCTGAGCTTTCAGATCTGTCTTTCCATGTTCTGGAAAGAATACACAATACAGTTCTGTATTTGATTTCTCAATATTATGGTTTTCTGCTAGTGCAGAAAGACTACAATGAGGATTTAGAAGCACAGTGATAAAATTGGTTTGTATTGTGGTCCCTGAAAGTAAATAGTGTGAAAACAATTTGGATGCAGTATTTTAACTGAATTTAACTGAATTGAAATACTTTTTTTTTTTTTTAAAGAAGAGGAACATTTCTGAATCTTCTAATTTTTTAACCCACATGCTTTAATTTTGTGTTTATTGTGTCTTCTAAGGAGTTACATTTTATTCCTTTATCTACTCAGAAAGTTTTTGCACATGTCACTCTCAAAAAACGCAGGGTGGGCGGTTCCGAATGCAATGCCAAAGAACAAGTCCCATGGAAATCTGAGGATATATTCTCACCCCATGGACATGAAAAGTAGGTCTAGATTCCCAGTGGGTCTGAGTCAAATCTCACAAAATCATTCTGAGCTTTCCCTGTGACTCCAGTTATCTTTGGCTCATGTTCAGTGAATGGGGAGTCAGTTGACTTGTAATTCTGACCCCAACTTATTTTTATTTATTATGAGTGGACACCAGCTGCTTCTTTGTTGTCTGAAATACACTGTGTGCCCTTGAACTTTAACATCTTCCTTCCAAGAGGATGATTTAGGCTTTGTCCAGGGTTTGCCAAACCAGCAGGCTACCCCATACTTCTGGACTTCCGACAGACCACGAGGGACTAATCCCCCACCTACCTTTGGAGTGACACATAAAGCAAAATGAGGAAAACATAAACGAGGCCTTATGAAATGGAAGTATTGATAGACAGGGCCACAGTTTTTGTGTGCTACCTTTGCTGATATGTTCAATTAACAGTCTTGTCAAAGAGAACCTGGCTTTGGTCACTCAACCTTACTTCATTTAAGCTGATAGCCCTTGATATCCAACAGTGGGGTAAACCAGATTCCTCAGCTTTGTTTGTTTTGGCCTACCGTGTCTCTTTATGAGGAAAATGGTCAAAGTAAAGTGCTTCCTCTGTGTATTTTGACAGGAAACAGTACTAATATGCTTTCCTTTTGTCGTATGCCTTGCTCTTTTCTCCCGGTGTTGTTTAAATATTTTCAGTCCAATGACATATTTATTAACCCACCACTCTCTGCATGGGGTAAGACTTTGATTGGCCCATCTGTAAAGACTCTCGGTTAAGGTGGTTTTTTCAGCGAGAGTTAATAATATTACTACTATTCACGTAAAACTCTGAGACAATCTCTTTAAAAATGGAGCACATTTATCTAAAACAGCTGGTTAAGAGAGCATGAGGGCCCAGCTAGAGTCAGCAAGGTCGGGGGTCAGGGTTAACACCAATCTCTGTGGAACTTTGAAGCTGACATTTTACAGATTATATGTGTCTCAGTGCACAGTGGGCATGGCATATAAATTGGTCTTAGAGGCCCCTATTTGTTCTCTGCATTTTTATGAGCCCACAGAGTTGTTCTTTGAAGCAGCACACACAGAAAATAAAAACTCATTTTAATGTTGTGGAACTATTTGCAGTAAATCATGTTAACATCCTGGCTTTTCTTTAGAGAGATGCAGGGTGTTTTTCCATGTTCTTGGGTGCTGTGATTGCCTCTGACTTAATCCTGTATTTTTCCTTCTAATCTCACTTCATACATCTTGTCTTCTCTCCTGTCCCCAGTTTGGTATTTGCACAGTTCCCCTCTGTGCCTGGCTGATTTTAAGCTCCAAGGACGCCTTCATTTTGCTTCATGCAGTGACTCAGTTATTGTAAGTGCTTACTCCCTCCTCTATCAAAAATCCCCTGGCACTATAAACCCCTTGCTATTGTATGGCATTGCAGCCTTAGAGGAAAGCATCTGATTTCAAAGAGACCAAGTTCCATTCTGGAACTAATTATATCATTTATTTTATGATTTTTTTTTAATTGCTAGGTGTTTTAACTGGAAAATGCTGAATTCGGGAGAGCCACAAGGAACAGACACTGTTAACAGAATCTGCTGGAGGTATTTTAGCCACCTAATTAATTTTCAATAAATGCTTCCAATAGGTAATTTGCTTCTGGCCAAATATAAATCAACTGGAGACAAATAGAGTTAAAATTAGAAATGTGTGATGGGACAATGTTTATGGACAAAATAACCTGGCACTCCTAGAAATAACTTGCTGACAGTAATAGAAAATTGGACCACACAGATGTTAAAAAAACCTGAACACTGTGTGTCACATGGCCCTGATAGAGTTTCTCCAGCTGGACACACAACTGGCTCCTGTGTGTGAGTCTCACCACACAAGGCCTGTTTATCCTAATCTTCCTTTGGAATGCATTGAGCAGGACATGCCTCAGTCCTCTTCCTTCTGAATCCCCTGGCATCCCTCCTAAGGTGCCTTTTCTCCATTCTCTTTTGCAAAAATTGACTTTATCATCCTCCTGAACCTCCACAAAATCTCAAGACACTCCAGGCAGTACAAATATCCTCTGCAGACCTCCAAGCTTCTGTGTTCTCAAGACTCAGAGGTCATATTTTCAGAAGTACATAACAGGTGAACACAGACAATTGATGAATAAAGTTTTCTAAGCTATTTAATTACTAATGGTATATTGTAAGGTGTTTTGAACCATGATAGTGTGCCACAGCCAAACCATCTTTAGTTATTCCTATTGGAGCCCTCAGAGAGAGACCAGGCTGGAATTACCCTCACCAGCTTCACCTGCCCTCTACCTTCAGGTGTAGCAGGTCAGCTCCTGGAGGGTTCTTAAGCCCAGCCAGAGGGGTTAGTGGAAGGAGATAGGGCCTTGTATCTGCTCTGTGTTCTTTGCTGTTTGGTTGTTTGGGTTTCCTGGACTAACTTGGCTGCTGCTCACTGGATGGGTTTTGTTGCTGCCATCATCTTGACTCTGCTTGCCTGGATATGCAGCTTCAAGGACTGAAAGGTACTGAAGGATAAACTGTGCTGTGTTAAGTAAGCATAAGTGAATAAAATGTGTATTGCTGTGTTATGGATAAGTTAGTAAAATATATAAGTACTGTGTTAAGTGAGTATAAGTAAATGAACTGTATTGGTTATGCACAAGTATGTTAAATAGTAAATTGTGTAAGTATAGGATAAGTAAGCATAATACACAAAAGAGGTGATAAGTAGCTATTATTTTAAAATTGAAGATGTGTGAGTTCCCATGTGATGCCCAAAGAGGGGATGCTATTTTAGAGTATTTTAAAGCTTCTGTGTAATCACATTTATTAGTTGTACAGAAATGCTGAGTTCTTGCAATGGTACTAATCTACACCAGCTTCTGAGATAAATTTAAAAACAAAGATTAAAAAAAATAGAAACACTTTTTGCATATTTGCTGTTTTAAAGTTTCCTCACCCTTTTCACATATTTTTCACTGCTTCTAATTCTGTGAAAAATCCCATTGCTTTCTCCTTCAAAAAATGAAGTCAGTATCTGTCCCTTCCCAAAAAGGCTGCTAATTTCATACCTCCCAGGCTCCTGTGCCAGGTGGCTGTCTCATGGCCAAGGTCCCTCATGAAACAACACATGGCCCAAGTCCCTTCCTGCCCTTAAATCCAAACTAGAAAAATCCTGACCTGGGCAGAAACAGATTCTTTATTCATGGAAACCTTCATATGAAAAGAGGAGTGTTAAGGTTTGATGCCCTTTTATTATGGATGTTAAGTCACTTGCTTTTATAATTCAGAATAAATTAGACAACTTGGTTTAGAGACAGTGACAGGATTGGTGTTACTTGCTCCTGATGTGCCTGTGGGTGCTGAGAGAGCCTTTAGGGCAGATGCCAGCTCCTGTATGAACAGGGAATCCTCCCAAAGCTGGTGCTCCTGGGTAGACCAGCAGCAGCCCTAATGAGACGTGGTGGAGCTGCAGTGACATTGTCATCCTGAAAAACAGGCCAGAGATAACTGTGGCACAAGGTGTGACAAACATAGGCTGCTGCTAAATAAACATAAGGACAAGTGACCTTTGGAGGTGTTTGATTGCCCTTCTTGCTTAAATCTTTACCATTTTCTGAAAGCTGAAGTCAATGATGCAGGCTCGCAACTTGTATAAACTTCTCTAGAGATAAAGGTGATAAAGCAAAGTATGAATATTATCCTGCTGTTTTCTCTTACTATCCTGCCATCTCTCTTACTGAAAAGACACTCAGATGGTCTCAACATTTCCCTGCTTTTAGTAGATTTAGGTCTGGTCATACTCTATAGGTAGGATCTCTGTCAGCTTCAGGAAAAGGGCTTGGCAGCAAGTTTGTTGGTTGATCTAGCAAATCTTTTAACACTGTAGAATCGTGAGGGGGTCTGGAAAATTTTGTTCATCTTTTTGAAGTCCCACAAAGTTTATTTCTGTCACTTTTATTTTTCCATGATGGCCAGTGTATGGAAAATGGCAGCGTATCAGGCTTCATTCCTGTCTCAAGCAGCCCCAAACAAGGCTGTGTGCTGGCTCTCACGCTGGTTTCCTTCTTTTTCTTGGCTGTGCTGGCGGAGGCATTTTGCTGACACTGAGAGAGGAGTATTTACTTAGTTCTATACCAATGGAAAGTTTCTCCATCTGCAGTGCTGCTCATCAGAGATCTTCAATTTTTTTTTTTTTTTCAGATGGCTCAATGCTGGCAGTGTCTTCAGTCAAAGACATTTGCTCAGTGTCCTTTTTGCTGAGCCAGGCAGTCGAGTGGGTTTCATGACTGGACAACAGGATGGGCATGTCCATCCTGCTCCAGCTTCTCTCCAGGCAGGAGAGCCTGGCTGGGTGGTGAGAATGCTGTCCCAGGAGCTGCCCAGGAGATCAGTCACTGCAAGGCTTTGTGTTTTGGCTGTGGCCATGCCTCTGTAGAACCACACTGTGAAACTGAGCAGTAATGACAGTGTCTGTCAGAATGTCCAGCTCATACTGTTCCTTTCTCCTTTTAAGACGTGCTTCTGCTCCATCAAAACCCATCCTAAAGAGCCTCTGTGCCTTGGTTTCATCTATTTGTGAGACTGTGATGGGGTGAAATACCTAATTCACAAATCCTTGTACATTGACAAATTGCTCTCATTGAAAGCAGAAAATGCCTAGAGACCTTTCTGTATGGCTTGAAAATTCTTAAGGAAATACTTTATGATCAACAAAACCAAACCAGCTGTTCCCATTTTGCTGGGATAATGCAAACCCAGCTGGAAGGTGAGCTGGGCTGACCCCTGCCCTGAGGAGGCAGCAGCCCACAGCAGAGCAGGATGGTGGCAACAGTGCTCTAAACATCTCTGAAAGCAATCCTGAATTGTACAAAAACAGAGCACTGTTCCTTGATTTGATAATTCCACTTTTTCCATGTCTAGCTACTCTAAAGACTTTTGCATAGCTCCAGTTTCATACATACCTGTCCAGGCTGGGTGTTTCCTGGACTCAGCTGAAATTGGTGTGAGTTTCCATAATTTTTGATAACAAGAAAGGCAGGTAAGACATGAATTCAACAGGATTGTGCAGCTTGATGCAGAATCCCTTTACAAACAGATGTTTTAGATGTGTTCCCTAGAGAAATGTTCTAAAGTAGTTAAAAAAGGGATAAAGGAAATAACTGGGCAAAAATATTTTGGAAAGATGAGGACAGATCCTCAGCTGGCCTAAATTTCTATAGCTCTGCTGAAACCAGTGGAGCCTTTTTATACTCTATTATACTGGTGTTTCGGCACATAAAGTTGTCATTTTATGTCCCTCCTTAATTATGAGCTGTATTTTTGGAATTCATAGTCAGACAAATAATTCTGTACTTAACATTGTGAGTAAACTTGCATTTAGGGTTGCAGGAAGAGGGACCAGTTAATCTAAAGACCAATAAAAGAGCAATTCACATGAGGAAATAGAATCTGATTCTGCATGGCATTTTAGGAATTTTAAGAATATTTTTCTTCTGTATCATGAAGCAGATTGATTAATTAACAATGAACCATATTTAATAATCAAGCAATTATGTGTTCCAGGAATTCTGATTTTATGATCCATCTCCCTATACTAGCAAATTACCTTTATTAACTGTATTAAAGATGGAGTTATTGTGAGTTCTTTTGACTGCTAGAAGAATTGATGGTCATAACATCAGACAGATGGATCAGTTTTGGATAATAATCTTGAATTCTGGAAGACAACAGTATTCCTACTCCTAGAATTCTATTAAGATAAATGATACCAAGTTTTCCTTAAGCTTGGTACTACCCAGTAGTATAAGCTAGTTAATGAGGGACATAGAAGTTGCTGGAAATACTTTATTTTTGAGTTTATGGACATTTGATACAGTGTTGAATCTATATATTGCCTTTAAATCTAAAAAGCATAACAAAACTCTACATTTTCTGCATTAATCTAGATGTATTTAATTAGCAGTAAAGCACGGGGCTGGGAGCCAGGAGGTCTGGGCTGTAACTGCTGTGGGGATCCTTTGCAAGCCTTGCCTTTGCCTGTCACCTGGGAATAAAAGCCTCTCCAGGGAGCGTTTGCCACAGTGGAACTTAATTTACTGATGTTTTTAAAGTGCTTTAAAGGACTGAAATAGAAGGCACAGGAGAAATGAGAATTGTGAGGATCTATTGTGCATCCCAGGACCCTGGTGGCTGTTAATGATGGACACATGGCAGAAAGTCTACAGAATAGCTTAGATAGCCACATATTTGGGCACTTACCAAACACAGGGCCTGTTCCTGCTGAAATCAATAGAAGTCCTGTGCTAAACCTCATGAAAGCAAGACCAGCCCCTGTTCTCTGGGTCTGTGTCAAAAAAATGGTGCAGAGACACCTTGTCATAAAATTTTCTCACTGCCTACATCACATTGAACTAAAAAGTGCAAAGGAGGAGGGAAGCAAGATATGTATCTCTTTAAATGAAATGGAATTTTATTTTTAATCTCAAGACAGGCTTTTCTTGGTTGCTGTGCACAAATTTGTTTTACTTTGCTATTGCCAAATTTCTTGAGCCACTGCCAGTCATAACTCATCTGAGCTCCCATGTCATGATTAAACACGTTGAATGACTGAATGAAGATGGGAAATGCCAGTGTATATAAATCACAACAACCTGACAGTTGTTCTCCATTTGCTTCCTCCTCGTTGTCTCCCCAAACCCACGATCAGCGCTGTTTCCTCATTGCTTCACTCACACGGAGATGTGTCCTGATCCTGCCTTTCTTACAGCTGAGTTTACAAAAGCTTCTCTCTTGTTCTGCCAAGTCATCCTTGTTGCTGGGGAAAGCCCATCTGGAACACTCAGGTGAGTCAAATCCAGAGGCTTCCATCAGCATTGCAGGGATATGTCCACATCAGCGTGAAAAAACCCATTCAGCTTGACATTTTAGCCACGTGGGAAATGCAACTGATCCACATCTCTGTTCTCACAGACCCTGCAATGGGTCCTACCCCAGGCCAAAGAGTCTTTAAGCTCACAGCCAGTGGAGGAAAGTGTACAGAAAACTCGTGCTACATTTCAGCCCAGGCTGATGAAGATTAAGAATTGTTCTCTGGGCTGTTGGCAGCTGTTTCTTCCTTTGGCAGAAGGCCACAAAAAATGATAAGTGAAAAAACCGAAAAAATGGTTAATCACTCAAGGAAAACTACATCTCTTTTGTTTTGTCCCAAAGTGTTTCATTATAATCATAAACTATAAGGTGTTAAAGGGGTTAACAGGCTCTCAACTCATTGTCAACTAATTATCTTTAAGGTGTTGTCATCACATACTAATCGCTGGGTGAATGCCAGTCCCACCACGGGGAGGTGCCCAACCCCAGGGTGACCTTCTCTCACCTAACAGATGCTTACTTCATTAACTTCAACCACCACTTGCACGGAAAAAAGCTTTTAGGGGCTTTCATCTTTTTAAAAGGGCAGGGAAAAAACCCTAATAAACTGGTAGCCTGGTTAGCAGTAGGGGACAGCTTTAGCTTCAGGCACCATGGGTGGCTAAGATGTATGAGAAACAGATGTAAGGCCTTTGGTGATAGGTCTGCACTTTCTATTTATTGACAAATGAAACAGGCAATAGAAGGCAATTAAAAGCCAATGATTGCACACAAACAGTGCAAACCACAACAGCAGAGAGGAAAGAAAAGCAGCAGCACAGTGCAGCTCAGCTTGTTCAGGGCCAAGTGACATCGATTTGGGAAGCAAAAATGTGATTTCTCTGCAAAGAAAATGTTTTGAGTTTAAAGCTGAAGAGGTTTGATAGTTGTTCTTGCTTTTGTATTCTGTTTTTCCCTAAATGCTGCCCAGTTACAAGGCACTTCCCAGCTGTGTGACTCTGGTTTTCTTTCTGGGGTTCAAAGAGGAGGTTTAGTATTGGTTTTGATTGATGGAATGGATAAGAAAGATAATCAAATGTGAATAGACAGCAAAGGGACTTCATTGCTGTGACTGAATGTGACAGTGACTTGACACCAAACCTCAAGTTTGACAGCCTCTTTATATCTTAATGTTTTCTTAACAGGCAGCTGAGACCTGGACATGAGAAGATAAATTCAAATTCCTGTACTCAGCTTCTCTAGAGAGACATATTTATCCCTTTTCATTACTAATCTTCTGTCCTCAGGAAATCAGCTTGCAAGATAGTTTATCTCTGAAAGAACTCGAGGAGTGTGTGTGTTCTGCTTGTAGGCTGATCTCCCTGATCCCAGAACGTACAGATCAGGTAATGTGGGGAAGAGGAGACCTTCTTTGTAGGTATTTTAACAGCCAGACCTGGGATAACACCTACTTTTCACTTAATATGATGAAGGTGCAAATCCATAGGCCTAATTTAAGTGAGTTTTTTATCTGCAAACTATAATTTTGCTCCAGAGGCAAGGAGCAAACCAGCTCACCCTCCCAGGATGATGTTACGGCCGAGCAGAATCTCATTAAAAATCAATTCCTCATGTCCATAAAACAAGTTTATTTTATCTTGTGGGAGCCTGCTGTTAGCACTCATACAGTCCCATTGTGAGGAATTCCTGCCCCTAGTTGCATGCCAAACTGCACAGTGTACCATTAACAAGTTTCAATTTTATGCTAAGCTTTTCAATATTTTTGGTGTCATTTACCGCAGGTTATTTTGCCAGCATGTGGTGTCTTATAACATATGTTATTAATAGTGATGACATGTTTAGGTTCTGAAGGTTTAAACAAGACCTCCAATATTTACATTTATGAAAGGGAGAAATGATGAGAGCAGGGCTGCCATTGGCCACTGAAGGCTCCAGCTGTGCAGGTATTCATCCTAACCCTCACAGGTCAAGGCTTGCTGGCCAACTGTTACAAAAACATAATGCAAAGCACATTTTATAAGCACCCCAAGACAAGCCAATACATGTTAATTATCTATTAATCTGCCCTTTTGGCAGAGGGTCACAGGAGGCACATGTGTTTGGGCTTGTTTTGCACTACTCCACCCACCCAAGGTCTGCAGGGATGATGGCACCTGGGTGATAGGGATGCCATGGGGCTCAGTTGTCCTAAAAATTTACACCAGCTTAACACCACAGAACAGCTCGAGTTGGAAGGGGTTCCTAAGGATCATAGAGTCCAATTCCTGGCCCTGCACAGGACAGCCACAAAAATCACACTATGTGTCTGAGAGTCTTGTCCACACACTGGCTGAACTGTGGCAGAGCTCAAGATGCTGAGCAGCACTTGTTCACTGAGACCATGCTGTGGAAGCAAGGTAAAATACACTCACATCTCAAAAAGAGAGGTTTGAGTTAATGCCCTTTGTGCCTTACTGGAACAGGTTAAGGATATGCATGTGCTCAGTTTTGCTGACCTGTAGTGATTTAAACTTTTGTAACTTGATTTTGTCTCTGGGCCTTTCATCTACAGGGCCTTTACATCTCTCTGTGTGTTCTGGTTGAAAATGGCATTTGGGATTTTTAGACACTATTGTAATTAATAAATAATGGTTTCATAGTAATTTAGAAATTTCACTTTTGAAAGCTGTGAAGGAAACATCCTATGTTCAAAGTATTGCTAATCCTGCATGTGTGTGTTTGGGAAGAGGGAATTGCAGTCCTTAGTACCAGACATAATTAGGATGATTAGTCAGGGCTGACTACACTGTAAATTACAGGGAGCAAAGAATGGTGCTTGAGTGATCCTTTGTGGTATAAGGAAATGATTCATGTCTAGGAAGGATGAACATAGTCTTAAATGAATTATCATATACTGTATTTAGTTATAGTGACAGAAGGAGTTAAAGTTGGTTGGTTGGTCTTTTTTTTTTTTTTTTTTTTTAGTTTTTGGTGCATCTAAGATTGCAGGCTTAAGATTTTCAAAAGGACCCTTCCAGCTTTAGTTAAGCAACCAGCTAACTGACTTTGTATACTTGATTAAATTTCCCTTAGAAATTCCAGTGGCACTGGTTTAGGTTTTTGGTTCATGAAAAACTGCAGCCACAGAAAAATGCTGCTTAAAGTGGAAATTCCTGTGAACACAGAGTTGCAGTGTTTGTAACAGGTAACTGAAGGAAGCAATGGTCACAAATGTGCCTGTGGATTCAACAGAACCAGGCATGGGCAGGAGACCTCTTGGGAGAGGACATCCACTCTTCATTCTTTACATAATTATTGTGCTTTATGTAACAGTGATGTTATTTGTTGTAATCTCAAATGCTTCAATTAAAATACAGGTAATTATAAATACGACATGACCTCATGCTGGTATCCCTGAAATGAGTGGTCATTCCACACAGCTGAGAACTTGGTGACACATCACTTGTTTGGGTCACCAGGGAGTCCAAGATCTCTGTTCCTCAAACCTGTCTGGGCTTAGGAAATGTCATGGTTAGTCAATTTATTATATTTTCCCATTATTTTGAATTGAAATTTCACAATAAGTAAAGTGAGGGATAAAACAGAGCTGTGATTATCTTTATGGTTTAGTATGAGGACACAAACAAAACTACCTAATACATCACATGTGCCCACACCTGTATTTTTGGCTTCCATTCGCCCGATAAAAGTCATGCAAAATTTTTAGGGAATTTCAATCAAATCAGACAAACAGAAGGAAGATTTAAAGTAAGGATTCACAGGGGATTCCTACAAGTTTTATGAACAGAGATGTCTGTGTAAAATGAAAACTCCTTTCAGTACTTCAAGGGCACTTAGAAAAAAAGAGTGAGAGAGACTTTATATGCAGGCAGATAGATATAGGACAAGGGGGATGGCTTTAAACTAAAAGAGGAGATATTTAGGAGAAATTTTTCCCTGTGAGGATGGTGAGACCCCAGCACAGGTTTCCCAGAGAAGCTGTGGCTGCCTCATCCCTGAAAATTTTCAAGGGCAGGTTGGATGGGGCTTGGAGCAACCTGGGATAGTGGAAGGTGTCCCTGCCCATGGCAGGGGAATCTTTAAGATCCCTCCCAACTCAAACCACTCTGTGATGGTTCTGTGAAAGATGTAAATAAAAGCCCCCCCCATCCTGAGGGAGAGGCAGCAGCACAGCTCCTGCTGTACTGATAGAAATGGGAAATACACGAGAAACAGTCACTGAACACCCCAAGAAGAGAAGAAGCCTGTGCTGGAGTTCATGCTGTGTTAGAGTGATCCAAGCATGAGACACAGCCCCAGGTTTCACAAGTTAATGGTGTTTACAGAAACTCTTGGTTTTAGACCCTCACCTCCAAAAATTACAATTCAATTTGAATTCATCATAAAATAGCATCTATGAAATGGAATACTTGCAGTATGGCCAGGACATTTGAGTGGTTTTATTTTGTTTAAAAGGCTTGCTTTTATGAATTCTCTCAAAGGTTATCCACAGAAGAAATAATTTGTTGTTAAACATCAAAAAAGTAAAGAAAAATCACCCAAATATTATTTTCTTTCTAGTTCATGAATTCCAAAATAATGTTCTTCAGAGTTTTTCAAGGCAAATGGGCAAATCAGGCATGCATCTCCTGCTGGCTTTCAGTGGGGACTCAACAATTCACTGCCATATTTTTTCTTTAAAAATCTCCCCCACCAATACACAACCATTCCTTGAGGCAGGGATGATTTTGTATTAAAAGGAGTGCCAGAACATTAACACAACTTGCAAATAATAGAGGGCTCTGCTGGCTGGTGAACTGGGTCCTGTCTCACCATGCTGCAGCCCTCTCACAACAGCTAACCCTGGATTCAGGCATCCAGCACTAGGAGTCCAAATTGAGAAATGTAGCTGGTGACTTTTTGCTTCCTTTTTATTTCTCTCCTCCTCTTAGACGTCTCCAGGGTAGCCAGAATTCCACAGCAAGGCCCCCCTGCAGCAGGAGCAAAGTAGTTGGCGGAGTCAGAAAATTTTGGAGAACCAGAATGATTTGATCTTCATTGTTGAGCCTCTTGGTTCATATTTATTTCTGGTCTGGGAAGTGTCACCACCTCAGTATGGCATCTCTTAAGGTCACCTGTGGAACTTTTCAGATTTTTAAGAGCCCCCAGGTTCCTCCAGTTCATCTGGTAACAAAAAGATGGGGACAGCACAGTGCTGTGCCCAGGAAGGCTCGGAAGGAAAGTGTGACCTGGACTGGGGTGTGCCAGCTGCTGCTGGGGCCAGGAGTGTGTGTCCTTGTGCACTCAGCTGGCTCTCCACATCCTTTCATCTGATGAGCTGAGTGGGGTCTCTGCCCTGCTCTTAACCTCAGCACAGGCTCTTGCCTCTTCCCTGACATGGGAGTTACACGTACAGCAGCTGAACAGCCTCAGGACCAGTGGTTTTCTTCCTCTTTGCATAAAACTGCCCTTTCTGAGGGCTCTAACCATGCAGGTCTCTGTTTTGGAAGAGCACACAGAAATTCAGGTTTGGCAGAAGGTTCTAAATTCAATTATTGCTTTGAAGTCCTTCCTGCCATCAACACCAAGAGCACACACACTCAGATGCACTGCCCTGCTTTCCTCATTTTTCAGTGCTCTTTGGGATCAAGGTGGAGTTCTGCCAGGTCTGGCTCTTTCTCACTATGTCTTGTCCTCAGGACCCTGGAAGCCTTTTCTGCTCCTCTCTTGCATGATTTCTTTATCTCAGCTGGTCCTGAAATCAACATCCTTCAGGCTAAAAGCATCTCCTGTTTCCTGCACACGGTGCCTTTCCCAGAACCTACAGTCCCTTTGGTCTCTTCATTTGCAATTCCCTGCCACTGTTTTCTGCTATTCCCTCTCTTGTCAGGTGGCCTTGAGCAGCCTCCAAAGTTATCCAAGTCCCCACCTGATGCTCAGCAGCTGAGGCTTCTTCCCTCCCAGTCCCTGAGATGCTCATCATACTTAACAAATGAGGTAGCACCTTTCTCCTTGTCCATGGCTGTTGCAGTGGAACAGACTTTTGGCAACATTTACATGCCCCCTTTTTTATTAGCCCTGTGCAAAGGCACTAAAGTTTCTCTCATCACCTCCTGTGGATTCTGGGACACTTTAAGGCTAAGGGAGCCAAGAAAGAAAAGATTCCCTGCTCAGAGTAGGTTTTGTAGCCTCTCAGAAATGCTGAGAGAATCCCAGAGAGCAAGCAGAATTCACAAGCTGTGTGTGGAGAGATTGCCCAACTTGTCACTTAACATGAAATTTTACAGTCTTTCCCTAGGAACATATATTACTTTAACAAAATAAAAAGACTTTCCCCTTATCAAGCATTATTCTTTTACATTTACAGTTTGCCTGACATACAGGAGTAATATTCCATGGTTTGCTACAACTTGTAAGTTTATGACCCTTCTGTGGCAGATCAGACTAAACATAATTCATTCACAGCTACTTAGTGTTCTGGGAAATAAACCCCTGAACTTAAATAACTATAGTGTGACCTCTGTAAAATATTATTTATGGGTTAAGAACTGTTATTATATACATATCAAGATATGCCAAAGGTTATAAAACAAACACTAGTCAGCAAACTGCACTGTTTACTGGCCGAGTCACTTGTGGCTTGCTCTCTGGTTATAGTCCTACAAATTCTGTAAATGGAGAAAAAATATGACTTGGCTGCCTTGGTAATTAGAATGAAGTTGAAGCCTATTGACCACTAAGGATTTGATAACAAATAATTCTCTGTTGTAAACAGAATGCCAAAATATAGCCAAGCAATCCAACTGAAACACATGGTGCTTTCCATTAAAAGAACATTGCCACAAGGGTGCAGCCACTGTCACAAGCAGCAGGGAAATGACAGCCCTTCATCTGCCTCTCCTTTGGTAAATCAGTTGGGAGAAGGCTCCAAGCACATATGTAATGCCTCCAGAAGGGAATTTCAGGTTCTGGTTTTGATATCTGCCATCCCACAGGGGGCCTGGGGAGCATGTGAGGGTGTATTCATTGCTCTGCTTGTTCGTGTGTAATCTACCTATGTCAGAGCACATCTTGTGCACAAGGCTCCTGAAATGTTTTACAGGCAGGCCTGTACAGACACATGATCAGAAATGTTCATATCAGTCAAAACCACATCATATAATCTCATGTGAGAAATCTGTTATGGTTTATTTCCCCTTGCCTTTACTTCGCCCACCCCCCCCCCCCCCCAAAGTAACGATAATGGTAATAAAATAAAACAAGACAAAAAAAGGTTTGAAAGAAGCATTAACCACCAACTTTACCAGGACAAGTAACAGTCACGTTCAATGTCGGAGGACAGACCCCTTTATCCCTTTTTCAGACAAAGAAGTTCCCAGAAATGTCAAAGGATTTTAATAATTTCTGCAGTAAGGACAGAGGTGAGTACCTGTAAACAGGTTTTCCTGCCTCTCACAACAAGTCCAGTAGTGCTCAGCTCACAAATATCTCTTTCAACTTGCTCTTTAAACATCAGGGAGGGTTTTAGGCATGTAAAGTAAATTAGTATGGGAAACTAAAAATTTTTCTAGCCCCCTGAAGAGAAAATTTTTCTGTTATTAACTTGGGGGATTTTTTTCTTTTCTAATCTTACTAAAAAACTACCACGTAAGAAAGCTGGTACAAAAATAGCCAACAGCCCTGTGGTTAGGGCAGTCCCTAGAGGTGGTGAAGACTGAAATTCTTGTTGTTTTTCAAACTTTGGGTTTGCACCTTGGTGTGCCACATCCCAAGAGCGTGCCTTGCCTGCTGACCTAAATACCACCCTAGGCTGAGCCAGCTTTTCCCTGGGAGCTGGGTGGAAACCAGCACCTTTCACTGGAATGTTTCATTCCATTTTGTTCAACAGTTCTCTTCTGCCCTTCTTCTTAATGCTCCTTCCACAGTGTTTGCTGTGAGTGACCTCCATTGTTACACATCCTAACATTTCCTTCATGACTCCATCCCATCACAGCAGTGACACTCTGGCAGTGACTCCAGGTACTCACACAAACTCCATTTTCATTGGATTGAGGCTGTTGAATGATCCCAATTTAGTAGAAAGGAGAAACCAGCTCTTGCACCAATATGGTGCAGAATGGGAGGAGTGAGTTTGCAGCTGTGTTGTCACTTCTGGAGGGAGTTTAATGAATTCCAAGATGATATCCCTAACCTAGATGGAAAACTGGCTGTTAGCATGGGAGCCAAACTGCTCACTAAATCCAGAGCTTCCCTTAGAATATGGCATGTGCAGACTTAGCCACGAGTCTCCAGGGATATGGGAGGTACTGGAACAGGCATGTTTTGAAGTGCTGGGTCTATTTTCCTTTGAAAAATTGAAAATAGGTGGCATTTCCAAATATTTGTTACCTTTTGCTAGGTCAGAGTTTAAGTTAATGTTTACTCATGCTCAGTCTTTCCTGACTTGCTTTAGTTTAGCTGAAGCAGGACTGGGGGGCCTGGCTTTTGGAAGAGCTGTGCATCCATGATTGTATCCTGTGAGGAAAAACCCAAACCACAGGAAACCAGGGCACACTGTGAGCACAGAGCATCTGAGACAGTGTGAGCCAAGGAAGGGGACCCTGGCAGGGGAACTGGGTGACCTGTGTCCTACTCCTGGCTCTGTCCCATCTGCTCAGTAGTCTCAGGCCACCACTTTTCCCTCTTTGGTCTGTTTTCCTTCTTCCCTTATGCACTGTTTTGAGTGTAATTTCTGTGGGGCAGGTTGTGTGTTTCTTCCTAGGTGTTTGCTCAGTTCAGATCACAGGGCAATCCTATGCTTATTTTAACTCCCCTAAGGCACCACTAAAAAGCAAATAACATGAGAGATGGGAATATTTTTTCTCTTATATATTTAATAAGAGTAAATATGTATTTTAAATGTGAGCTCTTGTGGGTCTCCTGTTTTTTTTTCATTTACACCCCGAAGTAATCTTCAGCTTTGATTGCACAGGAGGCTTTAACGTTTACATCCTTGGAAGAGGCTGGAGCTGGTAGCTGAAAGCACAGCCCTGTGCTGGTCAGTTCAGTCCCAGCCTGCCCAGGGGGGCTGGTCTAACTAACCAGAATCAAATTAAAGTGCATCATAAAATTACAGCATGCTTTTCTGTAAAGTTTTATTTTTACTTTCCTGGGCCTGGCCTTCAGGTTTCATTAGGAGCAGCACTCAGCAGAGCTCCCTGTGGGCTGAGGGTACCCTCTAGAGGAACAGGCACTGGCAGCAGTGAAATACAGGGATGGTTTGTCTTCCCAGGGGCATTTTTAAGGCCAGCGAGAAATTAGGGGACATGAAATGCTGACTCTGGATCCTGCCCATTTGTGCTGCTCACTTTGTGCAAGGGTGACAGGGTGCAGGTGATTTTAGGGGTCATGTTTAAAGGGAGAGATGTGTGCTTCTTCAGTCCTCCCAAAACGGGGGATTTCTGGTTCCCAGGCCTGGTGGGAATAGTGCAGTGCAAAGAGGGACACAACACTTAATGATTCCTCCTGTGCATAGCGCTGGCAGAGAATCATTTAGGTTGGAAAGGACCTTTTAGGGCATCAAATCCAACCATTATCCCAGCACTGCCATGCCCACCACCAATCCACGACCCCAAGTGCCACATTTAAAGGTTTTTTGGACACTTCCAGGGACTGTTACTATTATTCGACCACCTCCCCTAACAGCCTGTTTAGGGAAGCTTGATCACCCTTTGGGTGAAGAAATTGTTCCTAATATCCAATCTAAACTTCCTCTGGTGAGGCCCTTTCCTTTTGTCCTATCTCCTGTTCCTTGGGAGCAGAGCTTGATCCCCACCTGGCTCTACCCTCCTGTCAGGGAGTTCTGTAAAGCCAGAAGCTCCCCCCTGAGCTTCCTTTCCTCCAGGCCGAGCCCCCCCAGCTCCCTCAGCTGCTCCTCATCAGATTTGTGCTCCAGACCCTTCCCCAGCTCCCTTCCCTTCTCTGCACATGCTCCAGCCTCTCAAGGGCTTTCTTGTTATGAGCATCCCAAAACTGACCCCAGGATTCGAGGTGTGGCCATGGGGGCCACCTCAAGGCTTGTTCTCCAGGCTTTTGGGATCATGCAGGCTGAGCATGACACTCAGGCTGTCTGTTCTCTTCAATCTGGCCAGCCCTGCTGGGAAAATTGCTTCCACTGTCCATGGAATGGGGTAGGACACCCTAAAATTAATCCTCACCTCATGAGAGGAAAAGGAGTTGTTTGTTACCCAGATTTTTGCAGCCTTTCCCTCTTCATGGGGATATTAGTTACATTCAGATCTCAGCACTCTCCACTTCAATCTGACTGTCTCTTCACTCCCACACAATTGGAAGGAGTGACTTCTGTAAGCGAGGGCATTGGCAACACAGCTGGTTTCTCAAACAATTATGGAAAAGCTGACAGTATCTAATGACAGCACAACACGTGTGCAAAATGATGCTCCCATTCCATTCTCCCGTGGCAAATGCCTAAGCTTTAAATTCCCATTGCCTCGCCTTACGGCAGCAGTCGGGGCTCCTGGTTTGAAAACAAAAGAGGCAGCTCCATCTAGAGGTCCGTGACAAGGGAAGAAATCCTGGTTTTGATAGCTCCGCTCTTAGGAGCTTCTGTCGATGCAGTGTTGTGTATGTGGGAGTGCTTTCTCTCGTTCAGCGTGGCTTTACCTTCTGGTTTCTAAATGTTTTATAAGTTCTAAGAGTTTCGGAGCAGGCTCGTGAAGTTTTAGAGCAATCCTGAGCTGTTCTTACTTCCCCAGCTAATTCAGAGTGAGATGCAGCTCAGCACGAGCATCCCTATGTGTAGTTTGCTGTCTGTGTGCAGAGTTTGGGGGAGAAATGGGACGGACAGGGAGGTCCTGAGCATTGTTTCTCCCTGATTCCTTACAGTCATCTGAGAATTTCTCAGTGCAGTGTGTGAGAGAGGACTGTGCTCAAGCCTGCACTGCTATCTGCTGGCTGAGTCCTCAGTATAATCCCAAAGGGAAGAATACCACTGTGGGAACCACCCTGGAGTGGGGTTGGGGACATGCAGGTAACTTCTGCACATAGGTTTGCACCAACAGAAGTGTTATTTTAAGTAATTAGGAATCTGACAGTCTGACTTAAAGGGTCCTTGGGATGGCATCTTTGTATCTCAGAGCTCTGGTGCTTCACTGAGATGTAAAAGATCTCAGTAAAAGTGCATACAGAGCTTTATTTCTTCCTCTCAGTGGTGATTAAAGCACAAACACAGGGATACATCCCCTGCACAGAATATCCCAGAGTGCAACCTTGCCACAGCACTGCAACCAAATGCTGGGGGTTTGTGCTGGGGTTTGGTTCTGAACCAAAAGGAGAGTTCTTTGTAATGGACTGAAGAATAAAAATCAATATTCCTTAGATGGAATTCAAAGGTTAATAATGCCCAGTACCTCCTATGTGTTGCTTTTTCTTCTACTCATCCAGTCCAGGTAATTGTTCCCTTCTCCCTCTGGGCATCCTTCATCATCATTATTTTTTCTACAGTGTACTCTCATCAGCATACTTTTAATGCCATTATTTCTAACCCTTTCCTGCTGCCTTTTCAACTTCCCTCTGTACTATAGGTATTAAAGATGACAGATTCTGTGGTTACTAGAAAATAAATGTACAGATAAATTGAAATTATTGGTCAATGCCTGCATTTCAGTGGAACACATTTCAGCACTTGAGATGAAGAAAGAATAGGCAGTTCTTGGCAGATGGGACTTTGTTCTAATGAGGAAAAGAAATTTTATGAGAGACATGGCAGGAAACTGAGAGATCAGGCTCAGTGGTGACTGAAAAAAGAACTTTGAGGGCTTGCTGATCCTTTGCCAGCATGAAAGGAGTCAACTCAGTTAAGTATTCTTAGCTAATATAATGAGTCTGCAGCACGTAGTCATAATAGCCCCATAACATTAATACATTTATTTTTTTTCTCCTCTTTAGTCTACTTACTGTTAAACAATGTCTGCTATTGTTTTAGCTCAGGTCATAGTTCAGTCTTTGGAGGACTTTAAAAAAATGCAAAGCTGAATTATTCAAGAAAAGAACAACATTCTACTTCTTAAGGAATAATATTAATATTAGATAAACATTTCAGTGAGCAAGGACATCTTTAACTAGATCAGGTAGCTCAGAGCCCCATCCAACCTGACCTTGAATGTTTCCAGGGATGGGACATCCACAGCTTCTCTGTGCCAGTGTTTAACCACCCTTGTTGTAAAAAAAAGTCCTTCTTATATCTGATACAAATTAGCCCTCTTTTAGTTTAAAACCATTACTCTTATTGCAACGTCTACAAAAAAGTCTGTCCCCATCTGTCTTCCAAGCCCCTTTTAAGTACTAAAAAGTCTCCCTGGAGCCTTCTCTTCTGCAGGCTGAACACCCCCAACTCTCAGCCTTTCCTCACAGCAGAGGTATTCCAGCCCTCTGAGCTTCTTCATGGCCTCCTCTGGACCATGTCCAACAGGCCAGTGTCCTTCCCATGCTGGGGATCCCAGAGCTGGATGCAGCACTCCAGGTGGGCAAAGATTCTGGGGTCTCTTCAGTGTTTCAACAGTCTTGCTGTTCCTCATGGAAAATCCTGGGATTTATTGTTCTGAGCTGACCAGAAGCTGAAAGAGGCAGAGACACTCTTTAGTTCTACCCCATTTCCAAAAGGTAAAGAGAATGCTCAAACACCTGACAGTCTGGGGCCATTCCCAGCAAGCCTCTGCTGCTTAAAGGCACCATGAGCAAGCACATCCTTGGGCTTCTTAAGTCCTTCCGAATTTCTTGTCCAACTGGTTCTGTTGCACAACATGTTAGCACGTGCTGGCTTGGGAAAGAGGGTAGGAAGGAAGTTGTTATCAGAAGCTGATAGGAGGGAAGCTGTATCCCAAGTGCCTTGTTTATGGGCAGGAGCAGATAAGCTGACTCATATCTCTGAGTCCCCAGCACTACAACATCCCCATGCTCATACCACGTGAGACACAGGCATGGGCATACACAAGAGGTTTTAACCCCTGCCCCAGGGATGATTGAAGCACTTTCTAATCCTTGGTTGTACAAACCAGCACAAACTTGAGCCTGTTAGCAAAATTTCCCACCTTTTTCCTCTCGATAATGGATCCATTGGCTGCCACAGCATCTGAATGGGCTTGCAGGTAGCACTGGGCTGCTGCAATTTGATGTCTGTGCTTGCCCCCTGACCACTTTGTGTGTAGTCAAACCCTGACAAGATCCCAATGCGGAAGCCAAACTGGAATGGGGCTGGTGAGGCATCTCCAATGCAATGCATTCAGATACTGCACTGTGAATCACTTTATTTGGAGGAGTGTGACCTCTCCTCTTCAGAGAGTTAAGCACCACACGTGCCACCAACACCCTGTGCTGGTTGCAGCCCAATCTGATTGATCCAAGCCTTTAGTGAACAGGGTGGCTCACACCAGGTGTGCCTTTGTAGGAGAGAAGAACCTTAAAAGTACCATTAATAACTGCAGTGCAGTAGAAAAAGACCAACAGCTCAGAAATTGAGTTAATTCAGTACCATTAAATGTACCCAACCCCACAGAGCGTAAAGCACAGTCATTTCACATATCTCCACCTCCGAAGTGCTGATAGTTCTCTTGCAACACCAGTCGGGTCTAGCACTGATTGGAGGGAGTCCGGAAGATCCTGTTCCCATAGAGCACCAACATTGCATTTCTGGGTGTCTCCTCCCTCATTTGTGTGCCATGGCACTGCAGGTTGAAGAAAACTGCTCAGCCTGCTCCATGAAAGCCACTTCCATGACAAGCTGCTGTCAGCCCTTCATGGCATTTTGACACTGGTGTTGTTCTTCCATTGCTTTGAACTGCAAAAAGGTGAAAAAAGCAGAGCAAAAAGGGGATCAGGGGTCTTCAGCATTCAAAATGTGGAAGGGAAGGTCTTTCGTATCTTGGTAATACTGGGCAATATTGCTCATGTGCAGGCATTTGCAAGATTGTGGCTCTAAGCTTATTTATAAACCACAAGGCCAGCAGAGAACTGTACAATTATCTGCACCAAATGTTAATGAGGCACAGAACACATTCAACCCTGCTTGATGCATCAGTCCCCATGAAGAGGAAGTAAAAGATATTTTTAAACTTGAATGCTGGATTTCAGTGAATTAGAATGAGAGAACCATGAATGAAGCAGAAGATTTTCCAGCCTCCTACATACACATTACAGTGTCTTTTACTTCAATCCCATTATTACACATGTGGGTGGAAGCTGCTGCCCAACAAAAAGATACAGAAAAATCAGGAAAGCAGAGGGCACTGCAGATGCCTGGTGCCTCAGAGCTCTGTGGCTTAGAGGAGAGGTTTGCTGGGCACAGGGTGGGGGGCTGGCATGTGAATGAGTGTACACATGGATGCCTTGAAGCCATTTCTGAGCGTGTCCATCATGTTCGGGAATAAGTGAGAAACTAAATTATAAATAATAGAGCAAGACTGCTGGGAAAGAAATAAACCCCAGTAAACCAGAACAATCAGTTTGTTCTCCAGTGTTTCCTGTACAAGTAATAAAATCTAATAACTGAGTTGCTGTTAACAGTTAATGACCACTGCATTTGTTAATAGACCCAGACAAATGAGAGCAGTTTAATACAACAAACAGGCCATTAGCTGTATTAATGGTGGGCTTGTAGGAGTTAGTGCTCTTATAAACTATATTCTGCAGTTTATAATACCAGCACTTTATAAAATGACCCCGTGTTTTCCAAAAAATAAAAAATAATAAGGATCAGGTGAGCTACAATTTAGTAGTGGAAAATCAGTATGCATGGCAACTAGGAAAAGCTGATATTAGGCTACAATCTCTTTTTCTGTTTTGCACTGGAATAAATCAGGATCAACAGCAAACATACAAACCAGGGCTGATTCTTCTATAGCTTAAATGAGTGGCAGCTTTGCTTTTGACTTCAGTGCATTTTGCATTGATCCTGTAATTATTATCATTAGAGAGGAATTCCATCTTTTTTTCTTTTCTTTTCTTCCCCCTAGACCACAAATGATGCCACATATGGGATATTTGGTCTTTAGAAGCTGTCATTATTTAAAGGTTTAACAAGCAGTCTTATAGAAAGAACTATAAAAGGGAAGTGGTATAAATAGACTAAAATTAATAGAGGAACAAAATAGAGTTAGTTCCTGCTTCAATTGCCTCTGAAGTTCTCTTAATTTTTGTATTTTTTTATAGTGTATTTAGCTGCAGTTTCAGTTACAAAAAGTGTCACTGGCACTTTTTGAAGTGGTAGTTGTGAAAGCCAAAATTTTCCCATCCCTTTACAGACTCACTGCTGAATGTGACCAGTGTCTGGTCAAAATTTGAAGTGGAGCAATTTAAGCCTTTGCCCCTAAGTTGCCAAATGAGGATGATACTAAACTATTACAGAGTTATAGGGCACTGGAAAAAGGAATAATGCATGCTTTGGTAGGAAAAAGAAATGGAGATTTTTACAGGGTGCATGAATGGGCTCTAATTTGTGTGTATCTGTAGTGTGAGATGAGGCCAGGCTTAAATCACAACATTACAACAGCACTTGGCCAAGCTCTTTGGCTTTGTTTGTGGAGCTGAACTGCAAGTTTTTCAGACAGATTCCCAAAAACATACGACAGAAGTTGCATAAACTCATCCTTAAGGTTTCTGTGACCTGAAGGAAGAATGCAGAAGAAAACTCAGAGTTGTTCCCATCTTTGACCATTCACCCACCTGCAGGGAGTGGTGCCTAAGCCAGCCTAAAGAGATGTCACTGCTCAGTTTTTTTACTTAGATATGGAAATTACAGTCCAGAGGAACACAATAACCTCACTTTATCCCTCCTAGATTCATCATATCTCAGCCATGCTGTTCCTTGTCCTTCCTGTTGATTCCTCTCAGGTGGCAATTTGTGGTTCAAAAAGTTTTTGGGCCAAGGTTTATCTCATGGTCAGTAGCCACTATTACGTCTATCCTCCATTAACACCTTGTCCTGTATAAGGCTGTTTATATCTCTGGCCTCCATTTTTTGGAATGAACTCCAAATTATAACTATGCATTCTGTGAAAAGGCATTTGCTTCTTATGTTTTAAACCTCTGACCTCAACACAATTGCAACTGTCTCTTAGGTCTTGGCTGGAAAAGACTGAAAAATCCTTTCCCATTCATACAGCCCATGTGGTTTATGACTGTACAGATCTTGCTCATATTTTCCTTTTCATTCATTCCTCCCCAGACTTAGAAATATTAAGCTAGGCAATCTCTTTCCCTTCACAACCATGTTTTGTGCCTTTCATCACCTTTGTCACCTTTTTCTGTGCCTTTCCTAGTTCTATTCTGCATTTTTTGAGATGGAGAGACCAGCAGGCTTGCACACTATAAATGGTATGAGTGTGTCATTTATACAGTGCTTGAGTGACAGTTTTGGCATTGCTGTCAGTTGTTTCTAACAATTACCAATAATCTACTTGTCATTTTGATTGTTGATGAGCTCTAAGCTGTTTATTTTTTTTTCCATGGGGTTCTGCACCACTACACAAAAACCTCCTAGAGTGGTGGGTTAATAAGATTGCCTGTAACCTGGTTTGTTTATCCTGTAATTTACCCATAATTCAGGCTGCACTGCCTCATCTCCTTTACTTTCTATTTGTTGCCCCTGCACATCTCCCACCACTCTGCTGCTCAGGCACATCAGGAGATCTGTTCACTCTTCTCAGTGGGTTCCTTGAACAATTCTGTGTCCTGGGCCAACTGCTTGGCCACCCAGCTTGGCAGGAAGCATTGGGAAGAGCTCAGCCTCCCTGAACACCCGAGGGCACAGAATGAATCACCCTGCCATGCCTGGAGCCTGGTCTCTGAGGTCCTGCTGAGGAAGGGAAGAGAAGCCATGCTCCTGCAGACCTGACTGGCACCCAGAGCTGGGCAGGGAGGATCAATGCAGCCATCACCAGATGGTGCTGCTGCATTCAGCCTTGCAAGGTCATTGTGTGCAGGGATGTTTTGATTCTTGGAAGAAAATACTGAACTAGGGATGTTTTTCCACTGCATGGATGTCTGGAGAGTAGGAAGAGTGTGTTCTGACTTCATGTCACTGCTCAGCTCCCTTTGAGAACAGGACATTTGGGCTTTGGCTGGGCGTTCAGAATAGGGGTGTGTTCAGATGCTGTTTGAGATGATCTGTTCCAGACTGGTTTGAGTGGATAAACAAAAGTAATTAGATTCACATCATATGAGTCCACAGGATTGATTTTTTCTTCCAGCAGAAAACTGGCTTGCAATGCTGCTCACCAGAAATACTTACAACTATGGCTCACCTGCTTTTTTCCATGAGTTTTACAATACTTGCTGGTTTATTGTTTTGGGTGGAAGCATCACATTATCACATGAGATTCCCATGAACTGTTGCATAGAAAAAGTTGTTTAAGTCCTCTTTCCTATTGCTATTACAGATGAAACTTCAGCAGGGCAAAGTACTTCACCCTGTGTGATTAAGTAGAGGAAATGGCACTGTCTGAGCCTTCAACCAGCAGATTTTTGTATTTTCTCTGTCTCTGCCAGTAAATATGTAAGCCAGCCATTACTTCTAACAAGTAATGCTTGAGATGACTTTCATCTCTGCCTGCTGAGAAAACTGAGGAAAAGGTAAAGAAAATTTTGACAGTATTATGGTAGTCTGTGATTGTAATTCATGTTTATCTGTTAACCATGGTCTTCTACCTCCAAACATTCTTCACTGCTATTGCACTGAGCCCTTTGAAGGGCTCTAAGCAAAGTAAAATCTGTATTTGAGGATTTGGGATTTAGAGAGTGAGTGCTCCAGCCTTTCTAAGGCCTCCAGCCTTACCCTGTGGGCACTCATGCTGGGTGCTTTAAAGTTTAGTCTGTCTTTAAACTTTGTCTGCAGCCATAAGCAAGTTCTGGTGAAGTCTTCCAAGAACTCTGGGTTGCCCATGATGGTCAGTATGGATTCTACCCTGGCTTCAAGGGACAGCTCACAACTAGGAAGAACAGAAGTGGTAAAAGTACAAAATGACAGATACTGATGATCTTGAAAAAGTAAATGAGGGGCTTATTTTATGGTGTTATGAAAGAAGAAATGGTGAATCCAGACATGAAAGCAGTAGCAGATACACAGCTGGTAAAGAGAAATATTTATTTCTGACCAGCTCACTGCTGTGGGATACCAGAATCCAAGAAGGTAAAGAAGACTAAAACCAGGGAAAATAAAATTACCTAGAATGATCACAGCTAATTTCAGAATGAACATCGACACAAAAATCCTAAATCTTCAAATCTTTTATGAGAACAGAGTACTCTGTGTTTACTTGGCTGCACCTGCTGTTAAAAGATCTGGAGCTGGTCACTCCTGGAAACAAAATCTCAGAACCTGAGGTGGCAATTTGTAAGACTAAGCCTGTATTCCTGCTCAGGATGAGCTGTCCTTACCAAGCTCCAAAATACCTTAAACACTTCTCTTCTCCAGTTAATAGTGACAGATCAAGGAAATTAAAAGCCCTGAAAGGAGACCTGTCAGAAGTCTGATTTAAGAGTCTACAAGTTTTTCTGGCAGAACAGTTGCTTCCATGTGAGGAGTGATCACATTACTGAACCTGTTCCACCTGCTCTCTCCAGAGGAGGCAATCAGAGACAACCTGCTTTGTCTGAGGCTTGGAAGAAGCCTTGGCTTGGTGCTCCTGCAAAACTTGGGAATTCTAGAAGAAAACAACGTGGAAAAAGAGGCAAGGGAGGAAAGGGGGTGGGGGAAAAAACAGAGGCAGTCTGTTAGGGAACGTGAAAGATGGCAGAGCTGAAGGTGAGAGGAGTAGTCTGGAAAAGTAAAGAAAAAAAATATAAGAAACACACCAAAAAAAGGCTGCAAACTCTCAGCCAGTCTTGGCACCATCTGACTGTGGTGGGGTCACTCAAAGGACCGCATCTTAGGGAGTGCAACCTAATTCAGATGATGTCGGCTAAGCAGTGCCATCGGGAAGGCAGGATTTCATTGTTCCCTACCCAGTTCACACCGCTTTCCTGTGAAATCTGCAAAGCAATTAAAACTAATTAAATCGCGGCTTTATTAAGTGCGATCAAACCCCCGAAGAAATCCACCCTAAAACCAACCCTGCAAGCCGAATGCCACGTTAATCAGCTCCAATTAACCCCCAAACGGCGGAGCAGTTACACTGTGCCAAAGCCAATACATCCTTATGTTCTCCGCGCACGTTCCCCCGGCTGAGCGATGCGGGGAGGCGCCGGCTGTCAGGGACGAGGTGCGGGCGGCGGAGGCAGCGATGCTCTGCGTCGCATGTTCGAGGGGCCGCGGGTCCGAGCGGCGGGTGCAGCCCCAGCCCTTCCCGGGAGGCGCTGAACAGGGGCTCGGAGCCCCTCCGGGGTGCCTCGGAGCTTGCCCCCAGCGCCGTGTCCCCGCCGTGCTCCCCGGGGCCGGGCAGCGGCCGCTCCTCGCCCCGCGCCGGGGGCTCCGGGCCGCGCCTCGGCCGCAGCGGGACGGGCAGAGCCGAGCGCTCGCCCGCCCAT